>RJWJ010028709.1:0-21218 GCA_004363605.1 Indri indri | reverse complement strand
TTTTTTTTTTATCTCCGAAACCTCTTTGCTGTCTCTTGGATATGCCGGGGACCCTATTTTTCAGATTTCATCTCCATAGGAAACCAACTGTCAATGGAATTACTTTTCTCCCAATTTCATGTCATTGCTCTGTTCAAATAGAGGATAACATATGTTGCTTTCCAGCTCTGCACCTATCAATTTACTTTTCCTATAAGTTTCTATTGTTTGCCAGACAATTACTGGCCCAGCTGTGATAACTA
Organism: Indri indri; assembly: GCA_004363605.1. Taxonomy (NCBI): domain Eukaryota; kingdom Metazoa; phylum Chordata; class Mammalia; order Primates; family Indriidae; genus Indri; species Indri indri. Next base: position 20,976 of record RJWJ010028709.1, on the reverse strand, counting down.
CACTTATATTAATACATAGCAGCAATATGCTTAAGAGGAACATTATCCATTAAAGAAAAAAGCCTTCATAATCATAACATACAGGGTTGGGAACTCTTTTCATAATAATAAAAATATATAATATTTTATAAATATGATCTGTATTGTAACCACATGATATTCTTGCAATGTAATCATGGGTTTATTGATTTACTCTTTCATTGATTGTATATTTATTGGACTATGCTTCAGGTACACAAGAAAGCAAGATAATTCCTGCCTATTGGAGGCTCATAGTCTAGTCAGGGAGATAGTAAAGGAAGCACATACGGTATGACAAGTGGCCACCTGGAAACATTTTTAGAAACTACAGTTACTGACTAAATATTAAGCATGCAAGGGCATTCTATAGGCAATTTTTTAATGACATAGAAAGATATTAGTGATATGCAAGGTGACAAAAGTATAAAACAGTATATACGGTACAACAATAACCAAAAAGCCACTGGAAAATACATATATCACAATACCAATAGTAATTATTCTTAAGTGGTATAATTATAAATTACATTCATTTTTCCTCATTTTGAAAATTTTTATCTTCTAAATCAGCACTGTCTAATAGAAATATAATAAAAGCCATATAAAATAAGTTAAAATTTTCTAGTGGCTATATTTTAAAGGTAAAAAGAAGAAATTAATGTTTATGTTTTATTTAACCTAATATATCCAAAATATTCTTTCAGCATATAATCAATATAAACTTTATTAATGAGATGTTTATATTTTTGCATACTAAGTCTTTGAATCAGATGTGTATTTTTTAACTTAAATTTATACTAATACATCAAATTATTTAAATATACAGTAGTACTTCTACCACATCTCTTTGTCAACATGGGAAATCTGCCTCCAAATCACTCATTATCATCAAGGCTAGAAAAATTGCATGAAAAACCATCAGATGTGTATTTTTTACTTAGCACATCTCAATTCAGAGTGGCTGCATTTTAAGGATTCAGCGGCTACATATGTATGGCTAATGGCTATTGTTGGGAAGAGCAATTGTAGATTTTCTACAATTAACTTGTATTACTTTTGTTATAAGGAAAAATACACAGAAATTTAAAAAACTGCAATTAGAGAGGGAAGGAATAAACAAAACAAGCACACTATGTCTGTAATGAGAGGAGGGAAATTTAAGCCTGTCTGTCTGTTTAGAAGTTAAGCAGAAGCAGAGATTGAAAAGATGAGTAAGATTTTGCCAAAAGACAAGAGGGTAAAAAGAATGTTGTAAGTATAGGGAATTTAAACTCGAAGAATACAGCTTCTTTGGGGCTACATTAGTGAGATCAAGTTTGGGGACCTATAACTTGTTTGGGGACTTGCAAGGTTTCCATGTGCCTGGCATATTTGGTGAGTGCTTGATAGGCATGTGTGTGACATATTGTCAAGTAGCTTACAAGCCACAAAGAAGTCTGGACTCCATGGAAAGCCACGGACGGGTTTTGAGCACAGGCATGACATGATTATATATACACATATATATGGCATATACATTTTTTTAAACACATAGTATTGACAGTACTGGACAAGATAAAGGTGGAGACAAAGAAACTATTATAGTTAATGACCAATGTTAAAGGTGACAAAAGGTAAGATATTTATAGGCTATTTTGCAGGCGGGATAACATGTGCTGGTGGTTGACTGGGGAGGTTGTTGGTGAGGGGAAAAAGTATAAGGATCATTCTTAGATCTTAGGGAACAGCACTAAAATGAGTTTGGAGCTGGCCTGGGTGCCTTAGAGAGTAGTGGTGTCATTCTCTAAGCAGAAGAATACCATGGAAGTAATACATTTCTAGAGAAAGGTAATAAATTCAGATTTATGATTAGTGAGGTTCAGGTGCCTCTTAAACATCCAGGCGGACACATTTAGGAAAAAGATAAAGAAGGATCAGAAGCCAGGGAAGAAGTCTGATCTCTAGTTTTTCTTCATTCTTTTTTCCAAGTCTCTATTCTACTCTCATTCCCGAATATGTCATTGACGATGCCCTATCTTTTCTCTTTTCCCTCTACAAATTCTCCATAAGTCTTTCATTCACCTTCCAATTCCCATTCATATACTAATGATAATAATAAATAAAATTTATTGGATGCTTACAGTGTGGCATGCTTTATTTAAGTGCTCTATGTGAATCATCCCATTCATTCCTTATAACAACCCTGTGAAGTTTTTACAGATGAGGAAACTGAGGTTCAGAGAACTCAAAATAGTTTGGCCAACATCTTACCTCTAGTAAGGGTGGAGCTGGAATTCAAACTCAGGTGATCTGGCTTTCTCTAATGACTTTCAACTCTATGTCTCAGACATAAGATAATTCCTTATCAAGATCTTTCTCTGAAACTCCAGATTTGTTTGTCAAAGTGCCTATTGGGCATTGCTACCCTTTGGAGTTTGCATTGTAAGTAAAAGTCCTTCTTGATCTGGTAACTGCTTACTCATCTGGCCTTATGATATACCTCTCTCTCTCTCACACTCCACATTTGAGCTCTACTGAACTACTTGCAGTTCAGCAAACACACATGCAATGATAGATCTCATGGTACCCCAAATATCTATCCTTTGAGATCAAGGCATACATTTCTATAGCTGCCAAGATTGCTGGCTGCTGCCCACATACAGCTGAGAACTTCTGAAGGCAAAGGGAGGTGCCATGCATGAAGTTATATCCTCACCTCAGAAGCAGCCTGAATCCCATGACTGATCAAGGCAGGGGTACAAGACCCAGTCCTCTTGCCTCAAAGTGGGACAACTCTGAGGCCACTCCAGCTCCAGAGATCCTCCCACAGGATTGGTTGCGTCCTCTACTGCTGCAGTCCCCAACACCCAGGCAACAGACAAAGTACTGGTCCATGGCCTGTTAGGAACTAGGCTTCACAGCAGGAGGTGAGTGGAGGATGAGCAAGCAAAGCTTCACTTGCATTTACAGTTGCTCCCCATCACTTGCATCACTGCATTAGCTCTGCTTTTTGTCAGATCAGCAGCGGCATTAGATGCTCATAGGAGCCTGAACCCTACTGTAAACTGTGCATGCGAGGGATCTAGGTGTGTGCTCCTTATGAGAATCTAATGCCTGATGATCTGAGGTGGAGCTGAGGGGGTGATACTAGTGCTTGGGAATGGCTGCAAATACAGATTATCATTAGCAGAGACGTTTAACTGCATAATAAAAGTAATGTGCTTGAATCATCCGGAAACCATCCCCACCCCTAATCCTGGTCCGTGGAAAAATTGTCTTCCATGAAACTGGTCCCTGGGGCCAAAAAAGGCTGGAGACCACTGCTCCATTGGAACTGCATTGCCGTTTAACTCCTCCTTTTGCCTAATCCTGCTCCCTTCCCTCTCTGACAAGTGTTTTTATTCCCAAGAGTCCTCTTCATAAATCTGCATCAAATCTCTACATCACAGTCTGTTTCCTGAGAAGTCTGACCTAAAATAGTTGGTACCAGAGTGGTCTAGGAAGCAGCTCTAAAATGGGATTTTGGAGCTATATTACCCTTTGGCTGGTTGGCTGTCAGTGAGGACTCCATTACTGGTGGTAAGTGAAATTTTGATAGCCCATGGAATACTGTAGCAATGCAAAAGTTAAATCCTTCATCAGTAGTAAACTTGTATGGAATACTGAATGGGAATGTACTGATGAGTGCACTGTCTCAGGTGTTTGAGAGGTTCTAGGAGAGAGGTAATTATAAAGACCATGGATTTACATGGCTTTGTCTGGGTCCTATCAAGGTATCAGAGAAAGGCGATGAAGGAATGAGATTAATTAGTCTCAAATTTAGGGTAACATGTGAAAACCTGAGGGCCTGAGGGTAGAAAAGCTGAGAATCAAACCCAAAATGTGATTTTAAGAGTAGCAGAGCTCCGGAAAAGATGAATTTGTCGACCCTGGAAAATCTGCTTCACCAAGGTCAGGGTCTTAATTGGAAAGGAGTGAGGCTCTGAGACTTTGGATGGGGTCATCTGTGTTGATGCACTTGAAAATGTTGAATCCTTAGTTTCCTCCAAATTCACAGAGGTGCCCTGTTCCTTCCTTTTAGAAGCTATCATTTCACTTCCCTTTTGCTTGCAATATTACAAAATAACATATACTACACTTCCCTTTCCCTTTCCCCTACCTATCTCCATTTTCCCTCCTGGCCACTAGACCAAAAACTAGGGTCAGGTTACAACATAACTGGCTGAGGGAGTGTTTGGTCTGACCACTAGGAAAGGAAAGGAACTATACACCCAAAAGCTGCAGGACCTGGCCAATGAGTATCAGTAGAAACTGAGAGAGAATATTTAAGAATCGATCCTGAGGTCCTGGATCAAGGAAGTGTGGGATCCCAACACAAATTTGGATAAGGGAGAACTTATTTATACAGAAACACTCTCCATTGTTGCAGAATTTTAACACACTGTAAAGAACTCAGTGGCCAATGCTAATAGGCTGCTAGCCTGGCTCTTAGAAGCTTGGACAAAGCTATCACTAACTAAACCTGTCACAACTTCTATGGCACATGGTGAAAGAAGGGATCAAAAGATTCAGAGAAGTGCACTTGCTAGAGTGGATATACCATGTAAAGCAAGAAAACCCATCTGCTAACCATATTTCACTTAAGGGTCCACAGGACACTCCATTTATCAGAGTGATAAAGAATGTGTTGAAGAGAAGGGAACCAGCAACAATGAGAAGCTCAGTGGTGACTGTCCTCTGTAGGCCAGGGCTGACAGTGGAAGATGGAAATAGAACAGGTAACCTCCTTAGCAAAGAAGAGGATGCCAAAATAATAGAGGCCAGGTGGTGGCACTTAACTATTGATGCAAGGTGGTCACAATTATCACAATAAATGGCCAGTCTGAGTAACAGCCAGAGACACCTGACCTACACTGGTCCATAAAAATGATTGATGGAACATAGTATGCCTATGGGAAGCCAACAAGAACATGCCTGATGAATGCGAGCAAGTGAATCAAAGATGGATAATCAGGAGGTTGAGGGCATTTCCCTCAATAACAGGTCAAAATCCCTTGTCCAGTTTCTGGAAACTGATTCAGTTCTCAGTCTCAGATTACCACTTGATCGACAGGTCAGGTATCCAGGAAAAAGAGACTCCATGATAATGATTCCCTCAGTCCTTCTCTAGGTACTCATGACCACTTGGATAATCATGCCCTGATAACAGTGGAAATAGCCAGTCATTTGGGTAGTGTTGTACATAGGATCTAAGTTGACATTGGTATCCAGAGACCTGAAGCGTCATCGTGGCCTCAGTTAGAATGGGAACATACGGGTAGCACTTAATAAATGGAAGCCTGTTCCAGTTCCATTTCACAGTGAGTTTACTAGGTCCGTGGATTCACTGGGTGATCATTTCCCTGGTCCTCAAATGTAAAATTGGAATATGCATACTTGGAAGTTGACAGAACCGCTGTCTTTGATCTTTGGCCTTTAAACTGGCACATCTCTTCCCAGCTGGTCAAGACTACCATCATGTCTGGGAGTGATCTAATGGATTTATTGGTAGTATCATATCCTCAATTCGAATCACCAGTCCACAAGAAAGACATTCTATAAAAAACGCACCTGCACTTGGATGTTTATAGCAGCACAATTCACAATTGCAAAGATGTGGAAACAACTCAAGTGCCTATCAATACATGAGTGGATTAATAAAATGTGATATATATGTATATATACACCATGAATTACTACTCAGCCACACAAAAATGGTGAATTAATACCTCTTGTATTAACCTGGTTGGAACTGGAGACCATTCCTCTAAGTGAAGTATCACAAGAATGAAAAAAAAATTCCACATGTACTCACCATTAAATTGAAACTAATCAATCAACACTTATGTGCACATATGGAAATAACATGCATTAGAAATCAAGCAGGTCGGGGGGGGGGTGAATAAGGGGATGGGTAAATTCACACCTAATGGGTGCAATACATGCTATCTGGACGATGGCCACCCTTGTGGCTATAACTGAAATGGTACAGGGACAATTTCTGTAACCAAAATGTTTGTACTCCTATAATATTCTGAAAAAAAAAATTACCAGTCTGGATTCTGGAAACATGAGCAGACCTTTGCAGATGACAGTGGGCTACTATAAACTCAATCAAGTAGTAGCAGCCCTAATTACATCTGCTGTGCAAAATCTTTGCTAGTGCAGATTAACACAGCCTCATATCAATTATATGTGTCCATTGATATGAAAAATGTGCTCTTTCCCATCTTTTTCAGGAAGAAGAATCAGAAGCAATGTGTGTTCATGTGTAATGGACAGCAGTATGTTGTGGTATATGTGTGATGTTAACTAACTCTCATGCCCTCTGTCATAATGTAGTCCAAAGGAACTCTTTTTTTCTGCAGAACATTTTATCAGTCCGCTGTATCAATGACATCATATTAATTGGATTGGATGAGAAAGAAATGGCAAATACATTGGAGATTTTCATAAGATACGTGCATTCCAAAGAAAGTGATATAAATCTCATGAAAGTTCAGGGATCCGACATATCTGTTTTTAGAAATATAGTCATTTGGGACATGCCAGAGCATCCTTTCCACAACAAAAAAAGAGAAACTAATGCACCTCCTATTTTCCATCCCTAAGAGAGAAACACATCTTTTAAGGCCTCTTTGGATTCTGGGGACAGCATGTTTTATACGTGGAAATACTGCTCCAATTCATTCACCAAGTGAAACAGGAGGCTATCAACTTTGATTGAGGCTCAGAGAAGGAAAGCTCTCTGCAGCATATCTCGCCAAGATACTGGGGCTTGGTACAGGAAAAATATGGGACATCAATTTACCATGCAACCAGAACTGCCCATCTTGACCCATCTTTCTAACCCACCAAGTCACAAGGTCGAGCTGAACCAGTAACAATCCATTGTAAGATGAAAGTGATATGTCTGGGATTGGGAATAAGCAGAGCCAGAAGGCACACGCAACCTGCACTGACCTCCATGCCATCTACCGCTGTGAAACTGGCACCTCTCCCTCAGCTCACACCTGTGGCCACGTGGGGTCCCTTTTGACTATCCAACAAAGAAGGAAAAGGACAAGCCTTCTTAATGGATGGGTTGGCACTGTATTTGGGTCCAAACTGAAAAAGCACTGCACTACCCCATAGTCCCATCCAGGGATGACCCTGAGAGACAGCAATGAGGAGACATCCTCTCAATGGTTAGAGTGTCAAATGGTCGCAACTATTTCTCCACTTTTTGGAAAGAAAAAGGAATGGCTGGAGGTAAGAATAAATAGAAACTTACAGGAAGTGACCTGTTGTTCAGCTGATTGGATGGGAGCTTGAGAGGAGAAAGATGGAGAAATCATAGAAAAGGAGATCTGGGGAAGAAGTGTGTCTCTGCCGATGGCAGTAGGGATGAAGTGTGAATGTATTTGTATCTCACAATAAAGTTCACTAGAGAGCATCCACCAAGAAAGAGGCATTAAACAGCCAGGTAGACAAAATGAATCAGCCAGTTGATGTCATCCAGCTTCTCTTATTGGCCACCCCAGTGCTGGCATAAGGAATACATGAATAGACTAATCATTGCTGAGGGATTGACTCTACGCATTGGTCCTCACTAACCAGGGCTGATCTAGCTACTGTTCTCCAACTCCATATAGCTGCTGATTCTCCAAATTGCCAATAGCAGAGATCATTACTGAGTCTCTGATACAGCATCATCCCTCAAGGACACCAACAGCCACTTGGTGGCAAGTCAATGAGGCCAGAACCTTTCTATCCTGAAAATGGTAGTGATTCATCTTGACTGGGAAAGACACATATTTGAGTATAAAGTTTCCTTTTTCTTGCTGCAGGGTCTCAGCCAGCACCATCAGGAGATTTATAGAAATATTATAGGACATCTACCCACACCATATATCATATAATATAGCCTCAGATCAAACAACATATTATAGCAGTGCACACATAGCCATGTATCCACTGGGTCTGCATTCTGTACTACTTGGAAGTTGCAGGGCTGAGAGATGATGGAATTGACTTTTGAAAGAGCAGCTGAGATGCTGGCTTGCAGATGACGTCCTGCACAGATGGGGCATCATTTTTCAGGATACAGTATATACCCTAAATCAAAGATCATTCGTTCATTTTGTTCACCAATGTGTCCAGGATGGCTCCACTTATCATCACTCCCAGTTACTCAGTTGAGAAATATATTCTTCTCAACCATGGATGTTTTGGTTCTGAGGGTTCTATACTAAGTCCTGGATTCTAAAGTGGATGGGGTTTTACCAGTAGACCCGCTAAGAGTCCCATTAAATTTTAGACTATGCATAGTACATGGTAACTTTCTTCCCTCTTCTCTAGATAATCCGAATGAGACATTTTCCTTCTAATCAAAATATGGAAGTAAAACACAAGGGAAATCAAGTAGGTGGTTGGGGGAAGGGAGAATGGGTAAATTCACACCTAATGGGTACAATGCACACTAAGTGGGTGAAGAGCACACTTATAACTTTGACTCAAACTGTACAAAAGCAAAATATGTAACCAAAACATGTGTACCCCTGTAATACACTGAAATAATAATAATAAAAAAAAACCTAGAAAAAAAAACCTAACTGAAATAGAAGCCAGGTAAGAATCCAAGCGTTCTTGCTCCCAACCCAGTGCTCTCTCCACCGTATCCACTGGCCTTTGCTCCTGCCTGGGTCTTCCTTCTCTACCTCCTGACCATGTTTCTCTATACAACCTATATTGGGGGAGGACGGAGGTAAGTGGTAACCAAGATATAATTTGTACAGTCTATACTAATTATGCTATTATTAAGATGACTCTTTCAAACACAACCAGACTCACTGCCTAATTCATTGCCAGTTTTACAAAATTTATTCTTATTCCATGATGACTCTGTTATTGAATAAACATGTTACCAACCATCTTATTTGTATGGGTGTGGCTAAGTTTTCTTTCTAGTTATATATTTTATATCTGTCTAAGCAAGTAGAAGTAGACCACAAGAGTTAGTGATAGCTCTAATAGGTAACTAATAGCTTATTTCTCTTTGGTAGCTTACACTAGAATAATTTAACTCAGCACTGTGTCAGGCAGGGTTCGACCTGAGAAGCAGAATCAGTCAAATATTACATTAAGAGATTTATTGCAAAAAAAAAAAAATTGGCTTACATAATTCTGGAGGCTGGCTAGGCAAGACTGAAATCTGTAAGGAAGGACATTAGGAAGGACAGGCTGAGACACTCAGGCATGGGTTGAAGTTGCTGTTCATAGGCAGAACATCTTCATCAGGGAAGCCTCGGCTCCGCTCTTAAGACCTTTCAACTGACAGAGTCAGGCCTACCCAGATTATATAGCATAATCTTCCTTATTTAAAGCCAATTTATTATAGGCTTTAATCACATCTGAAATATGCCTTCACAGCAACACCCAGATTAGAGTTTAATAGAATGACTAGAGAGTGTAGCCTAGACAAGTGAACACATCAAAAGATAATTAAAAACACCATGGAAGGAGCTACTATGTAGATACAAAATGTCATCATTGTTAGGAAAAGCAGTAGTAATTATTTCACTTTTCTAAGTTTCAGATTTCTCTGGAAAAAAAAAACAAGCAAATTGGATTTGACTGATTTTTTTTTATTTCATCAATATTTATTCATTCATCCATGTGCCAGTAATGCACTGTACTAGCCACTTCCATTCATTTAATCAGCAAATCCTGTCAGGTCTGACTTCAGATTATATCAAGAATCCTACTACTCCTTACTTTTTTAGCTATTACCATCCTGCCCCAAGTCACTATCTTTTCTTGCCTAGTTTATCATAATAGACTCCTTAATTGGTCTCCCTGCTTCTCACTTAGTTCCCAACACAATTTAATGTCTATATCTCAGCCAGTGTAATCCTTCAGAAACTGAAGGCAGATCACATTATTCCTCTGATCAGTACCCCCAAAGGATTCTTTTGTCACTCTAAGTACAAGTCCTTTCTATGGACTGCGCATTCCTATGTGATCTGAGCCCATTACCTCACTCTCGTTACCAAACTCTCTCACCCTCTTTTACTCTATTTCAGTACTCCTCACTTTTGCTCCATCACCCAAACATATCCCTACTGCAGGGCCTTTGCACAGGCTATTCTCTCTGTCCAGTGTGAGAAATCTGCTTTGTTTTCTCACTTCCTTTGGGTCTCGGCTCAATTGCCATCTTTTCATGGAGATCTTTCTGATCACCCCTGAGTAAATTGCATTCCTTGATATTTATTATCATCATGCTCTATCTCCTCTCCCTGTTTTAGTCTCCTTTGCATGTAACACTTCCTTACATATTAAGTGTCTATTTATTATTTGTGTTTCCCTACTAGACAACAGAGACTTGGTCTGCTGTGTTTACTGCGGTGCCTAGAACAGTACCTGTGTTGTGGCTGGCAATCGAAAAATATCTGTTGAATGAATGAAAGGGAGAAAATGTCTACTTATTGGGAGGGTTAGAAAAGAAATAAGAATCCTCCTATCTGAGCACTTTACAGAGCTTTTGTGTTGAGAAAACCAATCCTTCTGTATATCAAATTTGGCTAGGAATTCTCTCTTCATTTTTTCTTTTTTGAATGTTATTGTGCTGTCATTTCTCCCATGACCATTCACTGAATGGGTGTTTCTATGGTAACAGTGTTACTTTTAGTCAGAATCCTGTTGAAGAGAAACCTGAATTTGGTATTCCAGTAAGTCAAGAATCCCTTGACATACTATTAAGATACAGATTGGACTTTCACAAATCAGCTTCCTGCCTCATTTAGCAAATCGTTGGAGAGGTGGATTAAAAGATGTATTTAGGGTTCAACTCCAGAGTTGTGAAAAATGGCATTGTAGAAAATAGACAAAATGAGTTACCGGTATATTTGCTCGTCAGTGATGGTCCCAGTGAAACCAATCCAATTTGACTTGCTTCCCACATGGGCGCCCGGCGTTCTAGTTGTCACCATGCCCTCATCTTTACACCCAATCAAGCTGTGGATTCCTAAGGCTTCTTATTCTTTCTGTTCTACTCTGGAGACAGGAATAAAATTATAAATGAGTATACCTCTTCAGCCTAATTTGTGAGTTCACCCCAGAAAACAAATGAAGTATGCCTAATGTTGACATTCAATGAGTACGTGGGGATCTGGCTGTGTTAGTCCAGTAGAGAGGGGGCTTTCTCTATACTAGCTATGCATAGAAAACCACTGAGAGAACAATTGTTTGCATCTTTGTCTCCCTTTCCTTTCTTTGTAACCTCTCGTCTACCCTGGCCCCTCCTCTCACCCATCTCTAATCTGGCTCCTATCGCTCATAATCTGCCCAGGGTGAACCATACACAGTTCTGTTCTTACTGAATTATGAGAATGTGGAAACATTTCTGTAGCTATACAAATATTTCATATAATCTTTAAAATAAAGAACATTGCAGAATGCAAATTAATTTGCATATGTCTGACCCAAATAAAACAACTCTTTCATGTTCAATTCCAGCTTTATATAGGGAACCCAAAGTTAGTGTCAAAGTAATCACTGAAAAATAATTTATATTTTTGCTGAAATCTCTCCAAAATATGATAGAGAAATTACATTTAAGGCATGGTGAAACATGTTCTCGCATCGTGCCTTGCCGAGGCTCTGGTTGCTGGCTTTCTCTCCTGGATATTTTACTCTGTTTATTCAAGCCTATCCCTTACCAAAATGTTTTTTGTTTGTTTAATACTTGCCATGTCTCCCAGAATACGTATTATCCCAAATTAACTAAGCTATCGATCATTTTTTCATTCAACAAGAATTTACTGAGCAAGTACTATGTACAATGTACTCTGATAGGAATAAGCACTGATCCCTGATTTTAAGAAAATCAACATATAACATGTGCTCTCTAAAGCAATGTACAGAGATATGATATAATCAATACATCATCAGGCAAGTTGTGATAACTTTCTGTGAATGAAATCAATGCAGAAAGTCATAAAAGAGTTTCCAATTTTTCTTGATAACTCAATTCCTCACTTCCTTGGTGAACAGCCTCACTGATTCTTCATCATTAAAATTTTTCCTCCACTACCCCTTCCAAATTGAAAATAATCCAAGGCACCACTTCAACTTAAGTTTTAAGATCCATCTTTTTGTAGATGTATTTTATGACTAAATTGCTCGGTCTGTCTGACATAGGTCATTAGCTTCTTGACTAAGATCTATGCCTTTTTCCAAGTCTATCCCTGCACTATGCACAAGTACCTGCTATTTCACAAATAATAGCTAAAAAATGGTGATAACTCCCTGAGTCTTTGCGATCCACTTACCAGCTTCTAAAACACATCTTTCACTTCTTCTGCTAGGGAATATGGCCAATACCTCTTAGAGTAATTGAAAAAGTTAGTTTGGCAGTTCTAATCAACACTCTAAAATAAAGGCTGAATGAGAGTAGATGGAATCAATGATTAGGTGAAGTGATTTCCTGGGACAATAGAGATTGAGTATAAAGATATATGGCACCTTGTCTGGGCCAAAGAAGGGTACAGCTGTTTGAATTCTTATTTAATCAAATGTAGATGAAAGGGAAATTTTGCTTAATAAAGTGGACTGAGTCATACATAGTTGGCTCTGGGCATATCTCTTCCAGAATGTGACTTGGGAGCTACGTTTGCAATTTCTCTCAGCCAAAATGACTTCCGGCTTCCAAGCACTCCATAGGATCTCATCTAATATATTTCCCTGAGGTTGAAATGAGAATGCTTTAAAGCACTACAGGTTTCATGGCAAAGCATCACATGTGGCTCGGGAGCTCTGATGGGAGGAACTGTACCAAAGTCTCATGGGGTAGGCAGAACAAAGCTAAACATATACCCTATGATCAATTTCCTCTGACTTCACTTTGGCCTCAATGTTATAGTTGTTTTTTTTGGAGTCTTCACTCTTGCTTAGACTACTTGCATATAAGGCTAGCCATGGCTATTAAAGTGCTATGTAGCCAGAAAGCCAAGTGTTTGAACTCATTGATGTAAATGCTAAATTACTAGAAAAAAAACTTAGACAAATACATAGCTGCTTCTAAATTGCTGTTTGGCATCAAATAACCAAGTATTTAACTTTCTCACTGAATTTATCAGTTTTATTCAGTTAGTGTCATTCCAATTAAACACTGTTTAGACAGAGACTCATCCCTCATCTGTTTTTTTTTTTCTTTTGTTGGGTATTTGACTATAGTTAGAATCTAAACTTTGTAAAGTTAAGCAGGCTTACATCTATACATTAAACCCTCATTCTTTGACCAAATAGATAGAGAGACTTTTGATTAAGAATTCTTGTTTTCTAAACTGGATCATCAGATAACATTCAGATTTAATGATATTCCCTGTTGATTTTGAAGATTATACAGCCATAAACATATTATATATACTTCTAATTTATGTATAGTAATTCATACCAAGTAAACGTAACTTAGATGTGCAGACTTTAAGTAATAATGACGTAGAACTTTGTGCATATGGGCATGGCAAGAAGGCATCTCGACTACTGCCAATTCCAAGTTTGAAAAACTGGCACAGGAGAGCACACTGCAGACCTACATGTTCCTGAGAGTTCATTGTCCATCTGGTGATTACATCTAGTGATGTCACTACTGAATGGACCCCTCATGCATCACAGGTTATGCTAGGAAGAGCAAATGTCTGGAAGACCAGTTCTCCTTAAAGCGAGGGGTGCTCCATGCTTGTGATCGTTCGTGCTTTAACATGGTGTTTTAGTGTCACTCAGCTAGATTGCTATGGGATGGCATATTTCAGGTCACAAGGTTGTTTTGGGGATGCTTTAATGTTCTCTACATGAGGTTTATGGACGATCGAAGATTCTCATTGGAATAGTGCATCTGTTTTGAGATGAAAAGAGAAACACAACAGTCTCTCAGGTTGAGAGCAGCCACCAGGTAACACTGAGAAGAATTCAGTTAATAGCTGTCATTTCAGTAGAAACTACTCATCAGATAGATGAAGTGGCTAAGGGTTTTATGATGATGGTTAAATTTGGAAAATCAGTCCCAAACAGCAGTTTTCTCTGTTCAGTTACATAGCTGTACAGTCTGAGTTATTGACATTTGATTGAATTTATTTTGTGCGAATTTGACCCAGGCTGTTGTAAGTTTAGTGAAATTGGTCTCTAACAATAGTTAAAACATTACTTACAGGGGAAGTCTGGGCAAACATTTAAAAAGATGCTTCATTAAAACCATCTCTACTGTTTATATTTGCTAATATTTGTCAACTAAAAAAAGTTGAACTAATTTTCACATGTCCTGCTATTATTACCTGCTAAATTTTACCCTCTTTGTTCTTGGCCCTAGTCAAAAGCCAAAAGTGAACAAAATGTAATATGGGCTAAAATTGCATAGTGTATTACATGTATAGTTTATTACTTCCAAGGACCTGTAATATTTTTATAGTATTCTTAATAATATCTGCAACTGACCCTATCAAATAGTGCCACACCTGCCAACATTCCCTTCCCAACTCTGCCATCCTCGGCCCTTGGAGCCTTTTCAAGATTTTCAGGAAAACTGAAATGTAATAAAGTCTTCTTATAAACTCCCAGAAAGTTCACAGGGTTTATTCATTTATTGAACAAATATTTATTGAGTACCAGACACTGGGCATACAGCACTGAACAAAGCATAAAACTCCCTACCCTCCTGGAGCATTCATTCTTGTGGGAATTTGGATGGAACCAGACTCCATGGACCTCCCAGGACTGACAGGCACCTTCAGGAGCCTGAACAAGGTTCCCCACCAAGTTCAATAAACTGAAAAAGAGTGGATCCGATTACAGTTCAGATCAGTTTTCTTGGCATGTGGGGACTCTGGAATGGACTAGAGATTGGGAATTTTGTCCTACAGTGGAACGAGGGTGGAGGACACAATATAGTCTCCTACTCTCACTGTCACTTGAGTTGTTTTCATTAAGTGGGCCCCAAGGGACATGTGCAATTGTTCATCCAAAATAAAATATAAAATAAAATAAAATGCAACAAAAAAGAGAAAAACAAGATCAAAACAAACTTTGTTAAATATCCTATTTCTCATCACTGTTCTAGGTGCAAAACAAGAGTACTGCATAGACTTTGTCCTTCACTTCTAGGATCTTGGGAACTATTAGTCTGGCTAATTACACAGCCCCTCTCCACTCAGGTTGTAAGGCTTGGAAAACTATAAAGAGATTTGGTATGAAACACAGCGACTTACACAATTTCCATGTGCAACCTTTTACAATTTTTTTAATTGATACACAATAATTGTACACATTTATGGGGTACATAGTGATATTTTGATACACAAAGTGCATAGTTATCAGATCAAGGTAATTAGCATATCCATCATCTCAAACATTTATCATTGTGTTAGGATCATTCAATATCCTCCTCCTAGCTATTTGAAACTGTTTAGTATATTATTAATATTGTTAACTATAGTTATCTTATAGTGGTATAGAACACTAGAATTCATTCCTCCTATCCAGGGGTGATTTTGTATCTTTTAACAAATTTCTCTATATCACAGATCAACTTTGTCCCTGCACAAATAAACTGACCTAAAGCTGACTTTGGCTGTAGTCTTCTGATAAACGGCACCCTGGCCAAATGTTTCTATGCTAACATCAAGTAAGGCTTCTGTCTAGACTTTCCTCCACAATTGTCTCTGGATTTAATTCCTAGAACATGTTCATTACTTATGCTGATACAAAGAGTTTCTTTTCTCTATTTTGTGTTTAATTTTAACTCTACAAAGC
Source organism: Indri indri (assembly GCA_004363605.1). Classification (NCBI taxonomy): domain Eukaryota; kingdom Metazoa; phylum Chordata; class Mammalia; order Primates; family Indriidae; genus Indri; species Indri indri. The sequence goes on along the minus strand of RJWJ010028709.1, from coordinate 5,151 downwards.
AGTCTGTCAAAGGATTTGAAATTTTAAAATGTTTTTGAATTACTTTTATAAATTTCTGGCAACCATATAAAATGTTAAAACAAAACTTCTTTTTTTGGTTCTTAATTTCCTAAATTTATTAAAACACTGATCTTTACCTATTAAAATATGAGAAACGGGCGTATTAAGAGAGGTATAGAAACAGCTTGAGACAAAATTGTGAGCAAATGTTTTTACATGGATGACAATAGCGAGATAGTGGCAGTGGATGAAAAGATGAAAACAGCTAACCAATTTGTACAAACTTCTATGAAGATTTAGGAAGCAAAGCGGCCACTACACATGCAGCCCAGGGAAGGTTTTGGGGAATGTGTGAAAGCCACGTAAATACATGGTACCTGGGAAGAACATTTTTGACACACCAGAAACGTAGGGACATTGAAAAGACTTTTGTAAATGTTGGGAATACCTACGTTTTAAATTTGTGGCCCTTGATTTACAACTCGAAATTTGCATGATATTAAATTTATGAAATTTAAATCCTGGATCAACTGTTCTTTACCAGTAAGTCTAAACCCTGCCTGCTCTTAAGGTCCAGAGCGGGACACATCTACTTGTCAATAGTTGCTGCTATTGACAAACGATTGATGGTTTCTGTTATATGGTGGCTTTGCAAAGAACCTTTCCTTATCACTCTGTCTATGTGTGACATGGAGCCACCTCAAGTCTCTTTTCTGCCCAGTCTTTCCTCTATTAATATCTCCTCATTGAAGGCCTAGAGGACACCTGTTACTGCATTGGTGCAAGAAATCTGTCTGTAATGACCTTCTATAGAGGCAGGAAGCTGTGTGTCTGTGACCAACCCAATTATATCACAGGCTAGACAGGGCACTTTAATATTGGCTCTGGTGAATGGGCCAGGAAGCAAAATGATAAATCTTTATGATAAATCTTGATTGTTGAACAGGAGGGAAAAAGACCCCCTAACCCTACCCCAATTTTCTTTTTCATTAGCCTCCTGATACTATCTCCTGAATAACATTGAAAGCAAGCAACCTATAAATATTGCACAAGTTTCCAATACTAAAAGCTGATAAAGTTTATTGTACTTATCAAATAAATAGAAGGAAATGCTTTCAGTTTCCTATTTACAGGGCTCTTGAGAGATCCCAGGTATAATTTATTGCTTCAATTTTAAAAATGTATTCTCCCTTCACACGTGCTCTTTCTTTTCTTGCTCTCTCTTTTTTTCCTCTGGTGTTTTATGTCTCAAGCACAACATGTATGTGATCACACACTCAGACAATGTCAAGTCTTCTGTTACATACTCTTATTTTTGTTCCATCTCTTTAATTACCTTTAAAGATAATTCTTTCATAAGTTTTCATTTTTTTCTCTATTTCTTTTTCCATTCTCCTAATACTCCTTTAGAGAACATAGGAATCATTCTTTTATTATATCTAAGCTTCCTTCTTTTCTGTGTTCATGTTCTGGAATCATCACCTATGTAGCCATGCTTTCATAAATCTCTAAGATTAATGTATGGCTGGTACTCCACAACTAAAAATGTAAAATGTCCAGTTCTGATAATGCTCACCCAGACCTTTTCGTTGCTTTTTATGAAGAAAATTCTTCTGAGTATCTGATGAATAGAATCTGGATTTCAAATACTCCCCTGAAAGCACGCAGGTTGAGGGGGTGTGTAGGTAATCCTCTGGTCCCATAGGTGTTCCTCTTGTTGATTAGTCTGTATTGTTCATGAGTTCTGGAAACCTGGTCTTTCGCTGGACGTAAAAACTGGCAAAGACTTTGAGGATCATCTGATGTGATAGCCCCTCTCATTTGCACTGCTCATGGTTCCATTATTTCCGAGGTGCTGCATTTTGAAAACAAGTTTGGACTTGAATTATCACCCTATATTTTTGGAATCAATGTGCTTTTAAACTTTCCCTAATTAATTGCACTTCAGTCCACACAATATCCTGCAATGCAGAGGCAGCAGCAGCATCTTAGTTTCATGATGAGTTGGGAGAGAATAGTGTTATGTTCTTTTACTTATCTGAAAAACAACAGAAAAGGAGGCCATCCAAGAATGCTGACTAAAGACTAGAAATTCAGAGCTTTGCCAAGTGAGGCTTATAAAATGTAGAAGTGTCTTAACCCATCCCATTCACAGGAAGGTTATTTATACTCACATATAGAAGGGCATAGTACAAAATAATAAATACTATTTTAGAGCATTAATGAAGTGCCTTGTTAATTATTTTGAAATAATAATACCTTACATTTATTGGGGCTTACTATGTGCTAGAAGTTAGGATGTATACATATTTTCTCATTTAAATTTCATGAGAAAACTGAGGAAAAACAACTGTTCCTGATTTACAGAAGAGAAAAACAGGGTTCAGTTAGGTGAAGTAACTCACTCAAGATCACATGGGTAGTAGATTGTGGGGCTGAGTTTAAAACTCAGCTCTTCTTGACTTCAAATCTGTGTTTTACTTGTATGTAATTTTGAAAGTTTTGTTTTGAGTCACTATAGAGTCACCTCTGTGGTAACTTTTTAAGGATATTATGTAAACATTTCAAAATTGTTTGCTTTACTTTTTTATTTTTGTTGCAGTAAGAGAAATCTGAATATCACCTTACTATGATTGATCTTTCATTAAAAAAGCATTATACTCTTGCAACAGAGTTGACATAAATAAGAGAAATGTTAATAAGCAAACACATTACATACTGACTTTATATTAGCCTGCAAAATTTATTTTTTATTTCTAAAATTAAAGAAGCAATTTTCCCTATAACTTTGGATATGGAAGAAATCCCTGTAACCTACTCCAAAATATTTCATTTATCTTGTCTAATCCAGGATGTAACTCTCTGCCTAATAATGTTCTTAAGTATGTCCCAAATTTGAGTTAAAAAAAAAAAACCTATTTAAACTGTTAGTGTCAAATAGCATTGATAAGCAGTACAAATACAGTAATTCTTGATAAATGAGCAAACTTCTAAATTAGGCATTCTAAGATTTGTGCAGTTGGGTCCAAATCCACTTCTGTTTTCTCTAGCTAGCACATAGCACTATTCTTCAGCCAAACTAGTCTCCACACCCTTTCTGTGTTTTCTTCCATTTTGAATGTCTTCTCTCCTAATTCCCTTCCATCTTTTGTATTGTTTTCAACTCTCCATATATAGCACTCTCTCGTTCTATTATTGTCCAATAATTTTCTCCCAGTGGTTATAAGCATCATCAGGCAAAAACTAGGTTTGCACCTTTTTTCCTCCAAAAATGTTTTAGTCAATTTAAAAAAATTATATGTCGTCCATGTTGGTAAAGAGTCCTCAAGTCAGATATTTTAAGTAGACTTTAGTTTGAAGAACTGTTTTATATATATAGATAAATTAAGAAGATAGTTCAGAGAGCTCCCATATATCCTGCACTCCATTTCCCTTATTAATATTTTACATTATTAGTCTGGTACATTTGCCACAATTTATGAGCCAGTATTAATACATTATTATCAACCAAAGTCCATAGTTTATTCATATTTCCTTAGTTTTTACCAAATGTCATTTTATGTTCCAGGATCCCATCCGGAATACCACATCATGGTTTTCATGTCTCCTTAGGCACCTCCTGGCTGCAACGGTATCTCAGATTTTCCTCATTTTTTATGATATTGACAGTTTTGAGAATTGGTCAAGTGTTTTATAGGATTCCCCTCTACTAGAATTTGTCTGGTGTTTTACTGATGGTTAGACTGGGGCTATAGGTCTTTGGGAGGAAAACCTCAGAGATAAAGTGCCATTTTTATCATATCAAGGTACATAGCATCAATGTGATTTATCACTGTTGCTATAGACCTTGCTTACCTAGCATAGGTACTATGTTTTAGGTTTGTCTACTATAAAATCACTCTCTGTTCCTTTCCATATGGCACTATTTGGAAGGAAGTTACTGTGTGCCATCCACATTTAGGGAGTCGGGGGGATTTATGGTCTCCCTCTAGGGGGCAGAGTAAAATATAAATTATTTGAAATTCTTCTTCAAGGGAGATTTATTTCTTTGCCTCCATTTATTAATTTATTCAATTATATATTTATATCACTATGGACTTAAGGATATTAATTTTATACTTTGTATTATAGTCTAATATTACTTTATTTTATTCCTCAAGTTATTCCAGCTTTGGCTGTCAGGAATTCTTTCAGTTGGCTCGTCTGTCTCTGTGACACACCCCCAGCAATGTAGGAGATTTTCGTTTGTTTATTTTGTTTTGTTTTTTGAGCACTTCCTCACTTCCTGGCACTACAAGATGCTCTAGGCTCATCTTTTATATTTCCTTCCTCAGTATTAAAATCAGCCTTTTCTCCAAGGAGTTCTGGTTCCTCTTATTAGCAAATGGTATTAGAATCCAAGATTTGGATGCTAGGTGTACTCATTGTTTCTTGGATGTTGTTGCTTCTAGACCCTGTCGGCTGACATACCAAAAAAATGTGTCTATCTTAACCCATGTATATACATGTATCTATAAATATTTCTCAAATTAACCATCTATATCTCTGTTAACTAAACATGAGTTTATACTTATGTCTCCAAATCTGACCCATTACTACATGAATCATTCTAGCCTCCTCCTCTTGTTTATCTGTAAATTTCCACTTCGATAGTAAGATAGGAAGAAGCCTGGTTCCCACCAACCACCATCCACTTGTATATACAATGTTTTCAGAATTGTTAAACCATACCCGCATGGGCACAATCTTATTAACAAGAGTGCAGTGTTTATGTGTAGTTGCTTTTGCCTTTAGTCTTACAGACTTCACTCACTTTCAAAGTTGATTTTCCCCATGACCTTCAGTAAGTTTCTTTCATACACTTGCAATACAGTTAGGTCTTCTTGTCACAGTCTGTATTCCTTTATGCAATCTTCTGACCTTGAGAATAGCATTTAATTTGTATAATAGTCACTTTTTGTGCTGTAAAGTTACATAGGTTTTGAAAAAAATAATATCTGGCATCACACAGAATAGTTCCTCTGCTATAAAAGTCCCCTTGCTTTACCTGTTCAATCCTTTCCTCCTTCAACCCAAACTCTGGGCAAACAATAATCTTTTTACCATCTCTATAGTCTTACCTTTTCCAGAATGTTATATAATTGGAATCTT
>RJWJ010028708.1:0-21209 GCA_004363605.1 Indri indri | reverse complement strand
TCTTGCTTTTTCAAAATACCAAATAGTGGTCCCTCAACAACGTTTCCCTAAGCAATACCTGTTTCCCTTTGGCACTTCTGGGGCCATGGAAGTCTTCAGTTATCATTGATCTGCCTCAGTTCTCTCTCTTGTCTATCTCCTTCTCTGATTCTCTAACTCTTTCTATCACCCTCTGTCTCATGCTGGACCACCAAACCAAAGCCTTCAATTTACAATAAGTTGAGGTGTTCTCCAAAACCGACAACCAATTCTCTGATTCTCTAGACACCAACTCTGGATACCCAACAATTGGACTCAGTTGTGACACTAATGACTCAGAGTTAGTGCAGACCCCACAGCTTAAGGGATCAGTCCCACAAGTCTGCCCCCAATTTCAGATGCCAGTCACAAGTCCTGGCCCCCTCGTCCTTCTGACTGACCGATTACAGATTGTGGGTTTCCACAGCTCCCTCCTCATGTTTGGTAACTTGCTAGAACAGCTCGCAGAACTCAGGAAAGTGCTTTATTTACTCTTACCGATTTATTATAAAGGATACAACTCAGGAATTGCTAAATGGAAGAGATGAATGGGGCAAGGGGCTATGTATTATGCTTGCTTTTGTGCATTATGGATTTAATCATCAGTCAAACCAAAAGAAATAGGTGCTATCAGGTCCAATAAGGAATATTCTCTCTGTCTGAGTTCTGAATCAATTGGTAAAAAGACCAAGGAACTAAACATATTATCTCTGGTACTGATAAAATATACGTTAGAGGAGAGAGCATATATTTTCAGATGAATGGCTTTCCCACCACATCCCAGAAGTAAATAAATTCACATAGGTATCCCTGGACCACAGCGGACCTCCCAAAGGAGAGGCAATCCTCTGTAACTGTGGTCCCCAACACCAGAGCCACAGACCAGTACCAGTCCGTGGCCTGTTAGAAACCAGGCTTCACAGCAGGAGGTGAGCAGTGGGCCGGCAAGCAAAGCTTCATCTGGCGGTCGCATCACCGCCTAAGCTCCGCCTCCTGCCAGATCAGTCACTGTCTCCCATCACCCCCAGATGGGACTGTCTAGTTGCAGGAAAACAAGCTCAGGTCTCCCACTGATTCTGCAGTATGGTGAGTTGTATAATTATTTCGTTATATATTACGATGTAATAATAATAGAAATAAAGTGCACAATAAGTGTAATGAGCTTGAATCATCCCAAAACCACCCCCCACCCACTTCCCATCCATGAAAAAATTGTCTTCCGTGAAACCGGTCCCTGGTGCCAAAAAGGTTGGGGACCGCTGCTCTATAAAGTGTATGGCATGAAGCAACAGAGAAGTAGACCCATTTCATGTGGGTAACTTAGTTGCAAGAAGAAGAAAGAGAGGAAGAATTGAGCATGCATAATTTGTTCTTCCTAAATTTAAATTTACCCATCAAGTCAGTTACTTCATCCTACCCACACACACACCCACTTTCAAGGTGTAATAAGTAAAGTAAAAGGGGAAAGAGACTAGGGCTCTTACACCAATTGAGTTCCTTCTGCATGGAAGGAAATACCTGAGGAGGGGCAGCTTCTCAAGAGGTATAATCAGCCCCCATGTTAATAATCATAACTATGTTCCAGGAATTCGCTAAATACTTTACATGAATTACCTCATTTAATGCTTACAATCGCCCTCTGAAATATCTACTATTAGTATGCCTGTTTTACAGATGAAGATTTTCAGGCTTAGAGGGGTTAACTAACTTCCCAGGGGACCCAGCCTAGTATATGGTGAAGCCAGGATTCAAACCCAAACATGCACGGACCCTCAATTCCGTGTCTTATATCTCAGAACAAGATGAGCCTCTCTGAATTAACTTCTCTCTGTGTCACAGACGTTAATTCACAATGACATAGAGAGAAGTTAATTCTCTGACACAGAGAGAAGTTAATTCACTCAGATAATAATTGGTAGAGCCAGATTTCAAACCTGAAGTCAGATCTCTGACTCCAAATACCATGTATTGATACTTAACCACTATACAAATCTAAGTAAAATTTGAGGGCCCACAGACACTCAGAAAAGAGAGACATGGATTTAGCCCGGAGCACTCATGAAAGCTACATGGAGAGCTGGTATTTTGAGCCGGATGTTTGCAGATGGGCGGGATGTATTATGAGGAAGACTTTCCGGTCTTTGAGACTAGGATGAATCCTAGATTGCTGAGCAGGAAGTGAGTTTAGAAAACACTGAGTCCCTGAGGAAGATGAGGAAACAGAGACCTGGGAGGTGGGGAGAGAAGAGGAGAAGGGGTGAGACCAGATTAGATGGAAGGACCACGTGCAAGAGAATCAGAAATAAAGGTGAATAGATGAAATGAACCCAATTATGGAGATTCTGTAGCAGGCAAAAAAAGTTTGGGTTGTACGATTCTTGAGCACAGTTTAAGAGAGAACAACCTGCCACAGAACCTGTCAGCGATTCTCATCATGGTTTGGAGAAGGATGAGCCAAGATGCACAAAATCCAATGAGAAGCGGGCTAGAGACAGCAATCCACACGGGAGGTGATGACGGCCTGAACTAGGCGGTGAAATACAGGGGAAAGGAAGTGGCGAATCTGAGAAGCCATCTGCAATTTGGTGAGATGAATGGCTTCAGGGATGTAGAGGAGAGAAGTGAAAAATAACACCAGTTTCTAAACTAAGGGACTTGAAAATATCTCTTGGAAAAATTGGAGAATTAGAATTTGCCTTTGGAACCCGTCATTTCCTTCCCGGGCCTCCTCCCCCCTTCTCTCCTGATGTCAGGAAAGGGCCTAATTAACCCCTGCAACGAGGTGTGCATGGCAGGGAAGGACTAAGGCATGGCCACTCTCAGGGGAAAAAGCATTGACATTTAAGAGAAGCTATTTTTTTAATCATCCCAATTAGAGAAATCTAGGCACAGGCAGCCAACAGAGGAGGAATGTGGAGGGAAGCGAAGGCCTTCTGCACTTGGGAAATGACGCCATGCCAAGGCTTCCTGCTGCGTGGTGCTTCTGACGCACCAGGCACCCTCTGAGCACCGTGCGTGTGTGCCTGCGTGCGTTCCGGCCGCAGCCTGCAAGGCAGGCACCGTAATCCCCCTTCGAGAGGTGAGGAACAAGGCACAGAAAGGCCACACAACTTGCCCCGAATCGCACAGTCCAAAACTGACGGAGAGGCTGGCTCTTAGATTAGCCCTGATGACAGAAGGAGAAGCTGGGACAATGTGAAAACACCATTGTGTCAGCACTTTTAAAACTTTTTTCTAAATAATGGAAATTCTTATTTTTTTATTCCAAGTTAAATCTTATTATACATACATATATATAAAAACTATTCTGGTTCAAGGGAACAGAGTAGGAGTGAGGAATCTGCAGTGCCTCCTACTTGGCCCGTCCCATGTCCCACGTTGCTGCCTCCAAAGCACCTACACGGCTCCATGGCACCAGTCTGAACATGATCACAGTGCAAAGTGCAAAGCAGCTAATGCTCGCCCCTCCTGCCCTCTGTGAATGGCTAGATCAGAAAATGCTGTGGGGTCTCCCACCTTCTTCCTTTAACTAAACTCACTTTACTGACGCAGGCAGACACAGAGGGTGCACGCATCATCCATCATAGGTTCAGGCAGGTCAGAGGACAAGAGGACAAAAGCTAAGAGGCTTGGCCCTACATGAACTCTGTCCATGCATGAACTCTGTCCAGTGGAGAAGCATTAGCCTTTCACTGTTCAGATCTACTTTTCCTGTCGCTAGCGGGGAGGGGTAGAAGGAGTTTGTGTTGCAGAACCTCAGGGGCACCGTTCACATAGAATATAATTTGAACAATGCTCTTTGGATTGAACAGCCAGGGGTATATTCACAATATGTCATAAGCTGTACAGCCCGAGTATCAATCAATCAAAATGAAACCTGGACATTAAGTACTCATACCTGTCCATGCCACCTAAATATTAAAATATCAATCAGGAAGGAGCTAGGGAAAGGTAGTGATCAGGTTGAAATAAATAGTCATATTAAGGCAATGAGTGAGAAAAGTTAAAATCTAGTGGAAAACACATGAGTATAGCTCAGACCACCTTATGGATCACCAGTCAGCCTATACATTTGTCCAATGAGCAGGACCCAAATCAGCTGGTATCCACATGGGTATGCAGAAAGAGTGCCTTGCCTTCAGTGGGACGGCGGAGTCAGGGGTATCCTGAAACTTAGTCTTTGCAGTTCGCCTTCATGCATCCAGAATCACTTTAAAGCCCAGTTCAAAAGCCTCTTCACCTCCATGAAGACTTCTCTGCTTACCCTAAATGGCACCATTGTTTCCCGTCTGTATAAACCCTCATAGCAGTTTGTATCTCTTTTATTGTATTTCCCGTTTACCCTGAACTGTCCTTTTTTAATGCACATCTCTTCTTTGCTGGATTAAACTATAAATTTCCTAAGGACACGGAGTCTGTCTTATTCATCCCTATATCCCAGTGGTTCTCAACTAGCAGAGAATTGTGGTTGTTACACTGTGGGGGAGGGGGAAAGGGTGCTACTGGCATCTAGTGGGTAGAGCCCAAGAATGCTGCTAACCACTCCACAGCTCACAGGACAGCCCACCCTCCCCGGTATCCTCTATGTCCAAAATGGGCAACAGTGCCGTGCCAAGGTTGAGGAATCCTGCGGTATCCCTAGTGCTTGATACACAGAAGGTGATCAATACATGTTTTGTTCAGTGACCAAATGGATGAATGGATAGTTTGTATTTTCTTAAGTAGTTTATCTCTCATTTGAATCCTCTCAGTATGGGTTGGCTCAGGACAGAAGGTCAGTCACAATGACCTGTTTTGTCCGATGGTACACGGTTCATCTGTGCTTTTCTCTCCCGCAATGGCTCTCCATTTCCTGTGGATCTAAGTGCATAGTTTTCAGGATGGCAGACAAGTCCCTCTGTCACCAATCCCTGCCTACCATGTACCATCCCCTGCCACACACCTCATACACCAGCCAGTGCCACAAAATTATATTCTGCCTACAATACACAAAATGTTGTTTAGAATTCTCACAGCTTTGTAAAACATCCTCCCCTTGCCTAGAATTTTCCATCCATGCCTACACTGTATTGACTTGTTGAGCTTCCATTCACCCAGTTGAACGTGTCTATATTATTTTTATGTATTCCCTTACTCACCACAGAGAACCAATCAGGTGTTCTTTTGTTATATTCTCTTGTGTCCGCTGCTCTTGTATAGAATTTTTATGACATTATATTGAGACTGTTTGATTGCACATCTGTCCCCCACAACTAGATTGCGAGCTCCTTTAAGATACATCTCTCCCCAGCATCTATCACCATTCCTGGCATGTAGGAAGTACTCAGTAATTGTTTGATGAATGGATAAATAAATGAAGAATGAATGAATGGATGTTCTAAGAATAGCTCACCTGGTGCCAGAATAAACTAAATGACAATTCTCTGAGGTTTGAGGTGTAAACCCACAGATATTGGACAAATCAGTTGGATCTGCTGAATGACATATGCATGGCCAAGTCATGCTAATATTAGGATAAAGAGGATGCATACATTCCAGCATGTGTCTAATAAATCCACCAACATTTGAATAGAAGTTAAATTCTCTTCATTGATGGTTCTTAATATAATATAATAAGCCAGATCCTTAGACCTGTGGAAGGCAAACTAATGCTATGGCCCAGTGGTTTTTAAATCTGGCTGCCTATTAAAATCACCTGTAAAGCTATTAAAACACTAAAACAATTAGGCATCTCAGAACATCTGAGGGGATAGGAGGATAGGCATGATTTTTTTAAAAAAACAAAAAACCTCCCCAGGTGATTCTAATGTACAGACGAGATGGAGAACCACTCTGTGGACCTTCTATAGGGATTCAGCATAGAGAGAGAAGCCCCCAAAGGCCTATGAGGACATAGGACGTGTGATTCCCCTCAAAATGAAAGTGGCCTCTGGAAATTTCCAGCTTTACCTAGAATGGGAGGGAGAGTGGGACAGTTCCCCACAGTGGGAACCGAGCCTGTAGCTTCCACCAGAGAACCTACAGTGGGAAGGTTGTCCTGATTTCTTTCAGAGATCCAGGCTGAGACAGCGAAGAGCGTCGCGGGGAAGCACAGAGGCTGGCTAGAGTTGGAAATGCCAAACCATCGATCCCCTCCCAGCTCCTCCCTCGGTGTGGGAAACATGTGATGTGTGTGAGTGGGTCGTGACTGTTCCTATACACCACATTGGACTAATGAGAGATCTTAAATTTTTTTAAAAAAAGTTTTGATGAGAGATTCTCAACGACGGGTACATGTCAAAATAATCAAGAAAGAAATTTGAAATCAAAATTTCTCTGGAGATAGAATCCAGTTTTTTTGTTTGTTTATAATAAATTCCATGAATGATCTTCAGGGTTCACTCCTGGTTAAATATAACTACTTTAAATGAAGCGGCATCTGATGTAAAATTTATTCACCAGTTCACCAAACTTAAAAGCAAATAAGAAAGATCAGCACCATTTTCTCAACGTCCAGAATTCCTGCTTTGGAATGGTTCATTTCCAAAGGCATTTATTCCTAAATAAACTAAAGAGTATTACTTGGAGACCGATGTGGCACATGACTCCATCCAGGACATGAACTGCAAGTAGGCAATGTTCTGTTAATAATGCCAGCATCTGTTCTGCATTTTCAACTGGAAAGCAAGTAGGTCCCATCTAACTCTACCAATTCACTCTTCGGAGTACTATAAAGGCTATGACAGAGTCTTTCCTGCCAATGGATTGGGTTGGGCTTTTATAATTACTAAGATTGATTTACAGAAATATTTAATAAAAATCTCTCAAGGAAGAAAAAGACTTTGAGATGCTTGCGGATGGGAGTGTGGCACATGCAGCTAACATCACGTCCATGCCAGTGGCCATTTGCCATGCTGTTTTAGGTCTACATCTGCTGCTGGTTAGCAAAAATTCCATTCACAGCTGTCCAGATGAATCAAATGTCCAATTAGCATTTTGTGCTCAGTGACAGGATTCTGCCCAGAACAAAAATTTTAAAGCAGAAAGCACAACAGAACAGAGTTTTTATTCATATTCTTGCTGAAAACAGTACTCTGTGAATTCTTGAACATTTTAGAAAAAAAAAAATTATAGGAAGCTATCAAAGTCCTCCAACAATGTGTTTTTTCCCCTAGATGCAGTTAAGTTCAAAGAATTTCAGTTCATTGTATGCATGCTTTCCTGATGAAAAGCCTCGATCTGTTCTTTCCTGTTTCTCAATTCTAAAAGACCACCGACATCATAAGCTTGCCATCCACTACAAATGGAGTGACCTTCTGCGAATAAAACCATCTCCTGTTTTCAATTTAAACTTCTAATGTGACAGGAAAATGAACTCAGCCTAATCTTCAGATTTCCCTGAGTACTGATAATCAGAATTTATTTTATACTTACATGCTCAAGTATGTTAAGGTACTCAGCAAAATAACTAGAATTCTAACTCAAAAAGACTCACAGTAGAATGGCCCAAGAAGCAATTTGTGTTCCTCCACTGTTCAAAACTTACCCAATGGTTTTCCATTTCACATAGAATAAAATTACCAAGGTGGCATGACCTAACCTCTAGCTATGTCCCCACTCTCAACTTGTGCTTCTCTCCCCTTGGCTCATATGTCCCAGAGACACTGGCCTAATTTCAGTTCTCTCTCTCAGTAAGTCAATTTCTTCTCTACCCCAGGGCCTTGGTACATGCTGCTTCTCCTGAATACTGTCCTTATTCCCATCCTTTAGCACTTCACTTCCTCTGATAGTCCTTCAGTCAACTTTGTCTCGCCCCACATTCCTCCTGTTGTAAAGCCTTTCTAATTCCCTTTATTATTTCTTTTGTAGCATTACCACAGTTAGTAATTTATATTTATTTGTGTTGATGTTTTTGCCTTTATCTTCCAGTAAGAGGAAAGCTCCAGAAAGGCAGACCTTAGTGACTCTTGTTCACTGTAGTACCTCCACTGCCTAACAAAGTGCTTTTTACTTAATAGCATCTCAATAAATATGAGATATCTATAAAAATTACTGAATGAAAGCTATATGAATTCACAATGTGACCACGCTATGCTTTGCAATGGAACAGACATCATTCTCTTCTTTGTCACAGCTAATGAAACTATCTTAGGAGGTCTTCCCTAGATGAGACCTTTATCTGTAAAAAGGAAGTGGAAACATTCAAGGGGACTTAAATCCCATAATAATAACAACTACCATTTGTATAGCACTTTATAACTCACAAAGCACTTCATAGTACTCTTACCCTTAGTATCTTCCCTATAGTATAGGAAAAAAAAAAAAAAACAACTAAATACAGAGTTTCTGTACCTTCTTCATTGCCCAAGATGGCAAATTAATAAGGGGCAGAAATAGGACTCAAACCCTAGTCGACAGGTATCCAATTTACTGGTCTTTTCTCCCCCTACACCACCCTCATCATGCCTCATTATTCTTCCTGTCTTGCAGTCATGTTACTCCTGCCAAAGTCTGGAGATGATTTTCGGAAGATTCTACCCTAAAGGAGAAGTGTAGTTTGATTTCGGATTTGATTGAATATACAGCTAAATTAACTTGCTGGAGAAAATCCGTTTTCAGTGTACATTTTTAACAATTAACAAACAATGCATGCATCAAAAACAAAACAAAACCACTAAAAAAAAAAACAACGTAAGAGGTTAAGCAAACGGAGGACACCCTCTGTCTCTAACCCACGTGGGAGTCCGTTGCTGTTCATCTTATTAAAGAGGGGTGCAGAGAAGAGATGCATTCCTACTTTTTTTTCTTTCTCTGGAAACAGTTTTACACATGCTTTGCTTAATGGAAGTTCCCCCATGTTCAAAATTATGTTCCATTCACTGTCATTTCCCCATGCCAAAGTTGATTTTTTGACAAGCTTCACTGTTAACGCTGCAGCCCAGATGTTTCCATGGCAGCGTGTAAGCTGTGGCTGCAGAAACAGCCTTCCCCTCCCCAGTCGCACTGGTATTTAAAATGATAATTGCAAGAGCAATTTTTAAACTCAGCTAAGCTTTATTATTTTTTTACATAATGATTGTACAGTTTTTGTTTAAATACTAAACGTCCATTTTAAATTATTATATTATTATTATGTTGTGATTAAAATTAAGTAAAGATTAAAATTAAGAAAGGAAAGGGAAGGAAGGAAGGAACAAGAAGAGAGGAGAAGTTGGGGGGTGGGAAACGGGATGGAGGGGAGGGCAGGGAAGGAAAGGAGAGGAGAGAGAAAAGGAGAGGGTCAGAGAGCGAAAAGACAAGAGCTATGTTCCAAGGTGCCAAGGTCTTGTGTTGTATTATTAATAAAAATAAATCTAAAGATCCGATTTCTTTTTCAATATTAAGGTACTTAGTAATTACAGCATATCTCATTCCCATCAGCTTCCAATTCTCTTCTCAGCATGCCTAGGAAATTTGAACGTGTTCCAGGAAAGAAGTCTAATCAAGATGTATCTGCTAAGGCCATAGCGAAGGAAACGTTCACAGAAAAGACAGGGAAGACCAAGATAAGTCTCGCTAGGAGATCTGCTCAATCCGTATTTGCTTCCTCAGCAGTTTTTATTTCGTGTTTAAACGTTTGAGCAGAGAGCCAAGCTCCAAGAGCAACAACCCAGCAATGCTGAGCATGCACAAACACAGTTGACTGTTGTCACCAAATGCAACTTGCAACAAACTTAATCTGAAGCATATTTCATCATGTTCAGAGCTCTTATTATGTTGCAGGGTGATTAGCATAAATGGTAAACAAGTCACAAAAAGGATGGAATCACATTTACATGGTGAAATCAAAATGTTCCTCCTGTTCCCACATCCTTCATTTTTTAGTAGCATTTGTATTAGTATCAGTAATTTACATTTAACTTGTTCAACATAATCCAGACACAGAGATATGGGAACATGGACACACACATCTGAAACTGGTGCCACAGTTAACTCAAAAGCCAGGGTGCCCTATGCCCCACGCCCAAATCCTCATCTCCACTGTGGGTCAAATTTCTACTCCTCTCCCTTCAACTCAGCCCTTTCCACAGTCTGCTCTGTGGTCCCTCAATTTGGGGGAATACCTGATTTGTATATGTACAATTCTTGCCCCCAGGTCTGATCTCTTAGGTGCCTAAGAGTCCAAGAGAAAAGCAGAGGAAATCTAAATAGGTATTGAGTATCAGCACTTGTGGCAGGTACTTATACATGGATAATATTTAATTTTGTAAAAGCCTGGACAGTATGACATTGCATATACTTTTATAAACAAAGAAGCTGACATTTAAAAGGTGACTTGCTCAGGGCAACACAGGTAGTAAGTGTGAAACTGGCCAGGAATTCAGACTGCGTATTCTATGCTCTTTCCATGCAAGCACAAAAAAGCTCTTCAAGATGGGATTGCAGATAGCCCTTGCTGTTTCGGCTGAAAGGGTTTAACAGGCATTGTTTACTTCCGATCAACATCTTAACCTTTGGGATCCTACCTCTCCCCTACTCTATGTGTTCCATTGGAGATGGAAATTATTGATCCTTTTCTGATCATACCCTCTTCTCCCGCAAGGGCTGTCTACATACTTCGAGGTTGTCCGGTCTTGGCACCGCATTCCTCTACCAAACCCACATAGTCTGGGGGATGGGAAGAAGAGCCAAGCAAGGTCAATCAGCATTCATCTCTGGAAAATGACAAGTAGACTACAGGAAAAAGCTTCATCTTTCTACTGAGTTTGCTAACTGGAGCAATATAATTCTAGAGCTGCTGGAAGTTGTATTTCCTGGCTGCAGGAAGGAGCTCATCTGCTGTAGTGGAGAATAAGGCAGAAAGACCAGATGGCATGCTCTTTTACTTCTTTATGCTTTTGCACATATGGGTCTCTATGCCTAGAACACCTGTTTTGCTTTTCCCTCCAAAAAAAGAAAATATAGCTAACTCCTAATCTCATCTCAGGTTTCATTTTCTTAAGGAGCTGTGTCCTCTTTCCCCATGTTGAGTTCAATGTCCCTGCCCTGTACTCATAGCATCTCATGCTTCTCCCTAGAATTGAAATTATCACACAGCATTGCAATTACTGTCTGCGTCTTTCCTATCCTCTACATGATGAGCTCCTCATAGAGAGTGAATATGTTGTGGTTATCATTGCATTCATGTCATTTAAGAAAGTAACAGGTACATGATGGATTTTTAGTGTTTATAGAATGGATGGATGGTGGGGATCTAAGGTGAGTTTGAAAAATGTTTCTCAAATTCCGGAAGCTATGGAGAATTATCCTACACAAACAGAGGAAAATTTAACTTCAAAATTCCTGAAATTATGAATTCTTTAAAATTCTCATGAGTAAAACTAGAGCCAGTGAAAATTACAAACAGGTATATTTTAGCACAATAGAAGGGATGAATTTTTATCAATCGTACACATCCCCAAATGGAACTGATTATTTCACAAGCTGACTAAAGGTGTTCAAAAAAAGATTGCTATGGTATATGTTTCAGAATTTTGGTGATGTTATTTCATTATTTTCTGGCTTCCATTATTTCTATTAAGATGTTGGCCATCAGCCTTTGCTGCACCTTTGAAGGTAATCTTTAATTTATTTCCTTTAATTGGTTTTAGGATTTCCTCTTTGTCTTTGGTTTTTATTAATTTTACTATGTTCTATATAGATGTAGTTTTCTTTGTTACTTGTTTGTATAGGAATTTATAGCACTTCTCGAAAATGTGACTTGATTTTTTGGGTCATTTTGGAAAATCTCAGACAATATCTCTTCAGATATGCTTCTGTTCCATTTTCTCTTTTCTTCTTTTTTTGGACTCCAGATGCATATATGGTAGACCTTTTTATCATGTCCCTCTATTCTCCTATTTTTAATTCTATTCTCTTCTTGTATTATTCTGGATATTCTTTTGGCCTATCTTCCAGTTCACTAATTGTCTCTGTAGCTTAACTCTATGGACTTCCTTTTCTCTGGATTCTTGCTCCTTCAAGTATTTTCTGTTTTGGTATCACTTCAATGTCTTCACAATTGTACACACAAACATTTATACATATATATATATATATACATATATATAATCTTCAAAAAGATATCTATCCATATCTATATATACATATACATCTATATTTTTGCTGTCTTGGTAGTTTTCCAATACTTTCAAACAGATTTTAAAACATATATAATATATGTTGTCCAGCCTTTCTAGTAGTTCTTAGCAGGAGGATTTGTCTGAAACAAGTTAGTCTACCACTGCCAGAAATGAAATTCAGCTGAAGTGTTTGTATGGGAGGTTGGAAATAAACTGGATAAGTCTTTAATTTATCTGGAAGAGTAAATGCAAGAGAATAGCCAAGGAAATGTCGTATAATTGGAAAGAATCTGTCTTTATACTAAAATATTTTAGTAATAAAACTGTATGATGCTGATACAAGAATACAAACATAGATCCATATAATAGAAAAAAATCATGAAATGTTATACTGTAAATTTATTATAGTACTTATATTATACATAAAGGAGATATTTTCCATCATATAAAATGAATGTCAGATGAATTAAAGATCTAAAGACTCAAACAATAATAATATTGAAGTAGAGAAATCCTTCCTTGGTTAGAACATAAAGTAAAAGCAAATGACAGGTTTGTCTACATTAAGTAAAACTTTAATAGGGTAAAAGATACTGTAAAGAGTATTAAAGGTAAAAGTAAACAACAAAGTGGGAAAGATAAGAATAGCAGACAAATATATATATATATATTTGTATGTGTGTGTGTGTGCATGTGCATGTGTGTGTGTACATATATATATACATATATATATATATTTAGATGAGAGATACAGAGAGCTAGAAATGGGGACAGAGAAAGAACCCTAACATAAATCAATAAAAAGATAAAAAGATAAACCATTCGATAGAAAAGTGGAACAAGGTAAAAAGACAATTTACATAAAAGGAACTAAAAATAGCCAATAAACCTATTCAAAAATGCTCAACCTATGTAAAAAAATCTGAAAAACAAAATAATAATAAGAATTTTTAATCTTTTGGATTAACAACTATTTATATACATTTTTGGCAAGGGTGTGATGAGATAGGAGCTCTTGTACACTCTTGGTGGGAAGGTAAATTGGTGCAAATTTTATGGAGGGCAGTGTGACGATATTTATCAAACTTTAAAATATACGTCTATCATTTCACTACCAGGAGTTTCTCCTACAAAAATATTGGTACTCGGGTAAAAAGAAATATATTGAGGCCTTATTTCTAATAGTGTAAAATTAAAAATTACCTAAATGTCCCTAAGTAAAGGATGGTTAGCTAAATGTTTGTGAGTACATTAAATGGCATACTGTATATCTATTAAAAAGTATAAGGCAGGTCTATACTTATTATCATACACTATATATTGATTAGTGAGAAAAGAAAGTTATAAAAATTTTATAGTATAATGTCTTTGAAAAACCTCTACTGCTGTGAATTGTTACATATATATTACGTGTGTGTATCTTTATATGTGTGGAGGGGGCTTATCGAGTGAGCTGAACTCAGTAAACAGCAGAAAATGGCTGTGTGTTGGTTTCTGTGTATGGTACTATATCAGGCAGATCCCAAAGCTTCTTTTCTGATGACTGGCAGATATTAAGAAATCTAGCCAGCCTAAATCAAAACTTTGATTTCATATCCAATTTAAAACTTTCCCCCCTTGCCAGCACAAGCCTAGTCAAAATTTGTAGACCTGCAGTGGGATGGGGAAGGAATGTCTTTTCTTTCACTTTTCCTTCCTTTCCTCCCACCCTTACTGATGACTCAAACAGGGTCAAGTCATGAAAGAGGATGTTGCAGAGGAAAACAGCCAAATGTCTTATTTGACTAGTGCTATGATAATCCCGCTGTCCTGTTCATGCCCTCAGACAGGCATCTTAATTCTGGCTCTTTCCTGAAAGTATATTTGTGAGTTCTTTGGAAACCTTGATTGGAACCTTCCACGTGACCCAGAGGAGTCACTCTTCACCTGTCCTTCTTCAACTTCCCACCGTAGTTCACCCTGCAACTTCAGACTTCTGGGGTCTCTGCACCCGAATAAGCCACTCTTTAAGGGCAGACTTCCCTCGAGATGGCTCAGGTCCAGTGATTCTCCATGCACGAAGCTCACACATTTTTTTCCCTACCATGTACAACTTGCCAAATTGCTGACCCTCTCCAGGCCATGCCGTCCCAGGCAGCCCTAGCCAGCCTCCTGCCCTTGGACGTCACCTGGAAGAAAACAGTCACCAGTCACTATGTGCACCTACATCCCAAACTCCCACAGACACACCTGAGGTTCCCCTTGGAACCCTCCAGCCTCACTCCACCTCAGTGCCCTGACTGAGATGGGCTTAGAACACTCCAGCGCAGTGGGCATTCAACCCGGGAATAGAGCATCCGTGTCCTCCCTCACAGGCATGGACCATTCACGTAGGGAGCCTTCTAACTGGCCCTGAAAAAGAGGAGGAGGGACACCAAAGACCTCTCCACTCCTACAGATTCCCTTCAAATAATCTTATTTCAAATTAATTTTTAGTCCACTTTTACATAGGTTATTAGTGGTGATGTCACTGGTCTCGATTTGCTTTGTTTTAGTAAATCCCGTGGGGTGTATTTTGTGCCTCTCTTTAGAATATGGGGGCCCCTATCTCCACTGTCTTCAGCTTTAGTGCATTAGCTGCAAATCTAAAATGATAGGAAGTATCCTGTTTAGCACCCTGTCACATGTATACCACACACACTCCCTCATGCGCACACACACATGTGCTTGTATATGTAGACTGTTGAGAGGAACAAGGTCTAGGATGCCTTGTTAAAACTATGATCTCTGCTATAGAATGGGGAGCAGTGCGAAGGGTGACTTTCCCTTTTCACTGTCTGTTATTTCTGTACTGTCGGATTTGCTTATAAGCATGCGATTCTTTTGCAATTAAGAAAACAATAAAATGGCAATGGTAGTAATAATAACAAAACATTGATAATAGCTAGCATTTTAAGTCTCAAAGAGTGAGGCTGTGCTAGGTGCTTTATTAACGTAATCTGTTCTAATCTTCTCCACTGCTCCATAATTATATCCTTTTGATAGATGAGGAAACTGAAATTCTTTGGTCAGCTTGGCCAAAGTTCTAATCTGTGCTGGGCTTAGAAACCAGTGTAGTCTGCCTCTAGAAACCCACAACGATTCTTCCAGTATGTTCTAATCCTTCGTGACGCTTGGGTGATAGGCAGAGAAACAGTCAGTGGTGTTGACTTGACAGTGGGCTGCGAACTGCCGTTTTGCCTCTCCTGCACCCAGCACGGTGTCCTGCGTAGATGCTGGCAAGATGCTCAGTAAATGCTTGTTGGATGGATTGAGAGATCATGTAACTTAGCATTCAAACCAGAACACTTCTGATAGTGAAAGGGGGTACTACCCACAGTTATGCAGGTACGAGATGTGAAAATCAGGACTGCTCTGGGCAAAGAAGTTGGTATGGACACCCCAGTTGTAGGAGAAGGGAAGGAGGGAAGGAAGGAAGGAAGGAAGGAAGGAAGGAAGGAAGGAAGGAAGGAAGGAAGGAGGGGAGGGAATGGGGAGAGAGAAGAGGGAAGAATACATCCATGTTGTTTCATGATCTTACAAATCTTTTGAATAGTGAATCAAGGTTCTTCCTATATAATTAAGGGCAAGAATATAAAAAATGAAATAGACCCAGAAAAGATGACGTATCTGTGTAAACGAGTTTCACTTATTGTAAGGTAGAACTTTAAAGTCATATTATAAAGGGGGAGGGATGGAAAGCAATCAGGACGGAAGAGAAGGCTGGAAGAGCTGTCTGAAGGTTTCGAAGGAAAATAATCCTGTTTATTTTCAACTCTGGACAGACACATAGTGACCGTGTTAGGAGACCCAATGATGCGTGGAAGAACAAAAGCCTCAGGAACAAAGTTCTTTCCAACAATTTGTCTGGGCTGGGAAGGGAGCTGGGAGAAGATCAGGTCTGCTGTGTCGGGGACTGTGCTGGAAGCGGCTCAAGCAGCAGCAGAGATGTCATCTCCTGCCCAGGCCTCGCAGAGGTTCATCCGCTCCTACCCTCTGAGCTGAGAGAGGAGCAGAGCCTGGAGAAAGGGCCAGAGCTGAGGAGTCAGATCAAAGCCTTGGACAAACTACTTGGACGAGTGGTGCCTCACTTTCCTCATCTGTCCATTTGGGATGAAAACAGCATATAGCAGGCACATACATCCCTTGCCATGATCCATTGTTTTTAAACAATGGTCCACCTGTTCTGAGTAAAGAGCAAGCAGCCTAGGACCCCTGCTCAACTAGTTGATGCTGTTTCACATCTGATGTTGATGCTATGGACAGCAAAGGGCTTCACATGTTGTTCTGTAGGTCACATCGAGGGCCGAAAGATGGCTGAGAACGTGGCCTCCATCCCACCATTTGCAACAGGATTTCCCTCTTGGGATCAGGGATAGGCTCTTCATTCTGGCAGATTCGGAGCTTCACCAAGAGGCAGACTGAATGTACAATAGACAGTTAGGCATCCCTGGTGGTGGGTAGGTTCACAAAACAGGTTAAGGGTGTGTGTGTGTGTGTGTGTGTGTGTGTGCGTGAGTGTGCACACAGGCATGTTTATGTCTACGTGTGCATGTATCTTTAGCGGGAGGGATAGGAGGGAGACGAAAAGGACTGAGGCCACTGGTGAACCACAGAGTATCTCCTAAGCATGCTAACTGCCTGCCTCTGGACTATTCAATAGTTCTCAACATTCAGGAAGAAAAGAACTGAATCACGGACACACCGTATTATAAATCTAAGGGGTTTTTTTTAATGGCATTTTATGTTATTAAACCTTAATGAGAAAAGCCTGAGCAGAAGAGGAGGCTAGCTTATTAAGCTCATTTTTTGCTCCATTTTTCTTTTTCTAAAGAGATTCAGATTCAAAGCCTGCACAACAAAGAAGTGCTCATTCCCCTTTATGGAATAATATGTTTGTTTTGTTTACTTTAAATTGGGCTTAAATTAGACCTCAGAGGGAGGGAATTCATTAAAATCCTGATCTGTGATATTGGCAAGTTGCCATCTGAAAGGGCTGTATCATTTCTCTTGATAGAGTTCAAAAGAGAAATAACAAATGCCAAAAATAAGATGATGGCTTGACTCAATGTGCCAATTTGCAATGTTTTCATCAGATTACAAAGAAAGACGAAGAGATTGCTTCTTGATAGGTAGACTTTTCCCCACTTAAAATGTACATAGACATTGTGTATCCTATGTGTATTTCCTTTTTTTCTTATAGCGTCTCACTCTGTCGCCCAGGCTGGAGTGCAGTGACGCAATCATAGCTCATCACAGCCTTGAACTGGGCTCAAGCAATCCTCCCAGCTCAGCCTCCCAAAGTGCTGGGATTACAGGCATGAGCCATCTCACCCACCCTCCTTCTAATATTTTTTAATGAGTATACACACATGCAAACCCATGAACACACACGTATGTTGTAAAATTGATATAATTAATGATACATTATGCATAAATATATATCCTGCTGTTTTCCACTTAATCTTATATTGTTATCATTACTTCTGCCATTGACCATTATTTGAAAACAAGATTTTTAAAAATTTTAATGGCTATATACCATCCCATCATAGGTTAGGCAGAAATCATCATTAATTCAAGAGTTCTCTATCATCGTCTGTTGAGATGGTGTCCAATTAATCACCATTTTAAGTAATGTATGAGAAGTAGCCATTGTTTAAATATAAATTTGGGACCAGCTATCTCTTTAAAGTCTCAGAAATGGAATTTTTACATTCAAAGAGGTGTTCACTTTAAAGCTTTTAGAACTCTTGTTGTGAAATACCCCCACCCCATGAAATCTGTGACTGCGTGACTCGCACGGGAGGAGATGCAGGCCTACGCCTCACTCCACCCTCGCCAGCCTTGAGCATCATTCACGTCAATCACGCCGAGTTATGGGTGTCCTTTGCACATTTTTGTATCTGTGTTAATTAGAATTTTTTCTTTTCAAAGTAAGGCAATTAGCCCTTCATTTGGTTTGTTTGCAAGAATATTTTCCAGTTTGTCATACACCTTTTAATTTTGTTTTTGGCATTGGTGAAAAACTACTTACATTTTTAGGTAGTTGGATATAATGATCTTTTTTCTTATGACCTCTCCCGTTGTTTTTGTGCTGAGAACGCCTCACGCATCTCACGATCTGCCATTGCATTCTTCTAGTTTAAAAAAAAATTGTTTTACATTTAACTACATGAAATTCATCTCCTGGGGAGTGTAACATAAGAATGTAACTTGAAATTTTTTCAAATATGTA
This sequence comes from Indri indri, assembly GCA_004363605.1. NCBI lineage: Eukaryota > Metazoa > Chordata > Mammalia > Primates > Indriidae > Indri > Indri indri. The sequence goes on along the minus strand of RJWJ010028708.1, from coordinate 2,855 downwards.
ATTACTTCAATATTAGTTTTGAATATTCTCTTTCCTGTTGTTTGTAAATTTTCTTTCATCATACTTTTAATTTATTTACCATCCCACAGCTCTCCACTCTGTTCCACTTTTCCCCTACTGCTTTTTGCAGCTTACCTAAAAGTCAAAGTAGTGGGGTAATTTGTTTTGATATCTGATGGTTCACATGCATTGTAATATTTTTTCCTACATTTTCTTAACTGTATCTTCATGTTTATTCTTTCAGATGAAATTCAGAATCAATTTGACAAGCTCCCCACCAATTTAATGTCCTACTGAAATCACATTGAACCTAAAAACTAGTTTGGGAAATGCTGTTTTCTATACCTTAGTACTTGGAAGCACTGATTTCTAAAGCAAGACTTCAGACCTACTGTTTGCTATTTTCAAGTTATGTGACCCTGGGAAAATGACTTGGTCCTGCCTAGCTTCAGTTTCCTTTACCGGACTATCAACTCCATCAAGGCAAGGTTGTGGTGTCTCTCCAGTGTGGCACTCAATAAATACGTATCTGTTAAGAATGAGTGAAGTATTTAATGAATCCATTGACAATCCATCCAGAAATATTATGAGGATAATAATTCTTAGGTTATAGATTATGAGAGCTAAAAATTCTAAATGCCTACCATAGTGGCTGATACATTTCTGGTGTTCAATTTATCATTATTATTGGCATTACTATATTAATAATATTTAGTCTTCTTATTTGGCAATATGAAATGTCTCTCAATTTATTCAAATTCTCTTTCGTATATCTCAAGTACATTTCTGTCATTGATACCACACATTTCTGCTTATGCTTATTCCTGGGTATTTGGTATGCTGTTTAAAAAAAAAAAAGATTTTCTTTACATGTCATTGTCTGTTTGTTAAAATGGCTGAAATCCTAAAATCATAGGTGTCAACTACTTCTCTATTCCAAAGCGAGATGACTTCACCTTCCAGGACTAGAAAGGGGACAACTGAAAATCATTTTTATGATGTTTATCCTTTTACCCTCTCAAGCATCTACAAGGGTTAAAATTGGAGAAGTAGGGGGAGTTTGGAAGTTAGAGACTTTTTAGGAGAGACAGCAGCGTGCATGCCACATCCTGTTCTGCTCCCGCCTCCCTCCTACACACAACACACATGCACCATGGGGAAGAGGGTAGGATGCCTTTTTTCTACTCAAGTTGAGAGAAAGTGGCTCCACTGGGGCCTCTCAGAGAATTGGTTGTGTGTGTCCTGGAGCTGGAGACACAGTGGTGTGGACTCTGACTTGTGCCTGAGGCATCTACAGGATGAGAGGACCAAGCAGCCTTGGGCAGAGAGTAGACTGGGAAGAAACTGCCTCCCACCAACAGCAGATCTAAGAAACCTGTTTCTCCTGGGGCTGGGTAAGAATCAGTGAGGCTATCTGGCGGCGCAAGAAGACTTGATCAGAAAGATGCTGGAGGTGGGCAGCCTAGTACTGAGGCGCTGGGGGAAGAGTTGGGCTGAAGGTTTAGGAGTACATCCGCCTTTTCAGGAAACCGGAAATGAGAGAGACTCTCAGCGTCGGGGCTCTGCAAAGAACCCACGAAGTATGACAAGGGACAGTCCCCTTGAAACATCTCTCAGCCCAGAGAGTGACAATGCACAATATCAATCAAATAAAACATTTCCTGTCCCCTGGCCTCTCCTCCTTTCTCCTCCCCCCACCCCTTGACCATTTTTACTCTGGAAGGGCCAGCAAGGCACCAGCAACAGGTGTAGGAAACGTGAGCTCAAAGCTAGAAGATGGGAGCCTTAACTTCATTTGAAGTTGGGACTTTGAACTGGACTGAGAATGTTTAGCGATCTCAAGTGACCTGGTGACTTTTTAGTGATCTCAGAGAGGCCCGAAACGTCATGGGGCCCATCCTAAAATGTATCCAAAAAGGGAAGAATGTGCCCTCCAAAATGAGTAGGTAGGGGCAGTGGTTAAGAGCAGAATCAAGTTATTTTCTGTTATATCCTGCAAGTCCTGATGTCCAACATGACAGTTACATTTGTTTAAAGTTTACTATTTTTATAATAATAAATAAGAAAAGAAATTATGTAGAGGGTTACACAAATTAGGAAGGTGAAATTCAGTTAATTGATTGTAGAGAGTTTACATGGAAGCAGATATTTGTAAACGTGCCTGAAGATATAATAAACCAGTAAACCTAGGATGGACCCTTAAGATTATCTGTTCCATCGTTCTGCCTGTAGTCCGAGTTACAACCGTCTGGGTCAGATGAAAACCCCCTGTTTAAGAAACCTGTACAGGAACTTAAATTAAATAAAATCAAATGGTTTCTGAGCAGGCCCTTTGCCATTGAGAAGCCCTAACCAAAACAGTGGGCACTATCTATCAGGCCATAAAACTCGTGAACATAAAGAACATAACTTCACAAAATTTTTCTCTAGCACAACTTAATATCTAACCAGAGCCTTCATTCTGTCTGACATAGAAAACAGTCTGTTCAATCCAGGTAAACTCAGTCAATTAATTGATTTCCTTTCCAGGAACTTCAGGTTAAGACTCAATTAGTGTTCTGCCCACCCACTCCCACAGTAACATCTAATTTGGGGGGAGTTTGGTAAGATGGGATCTCTGGTCTGCAGCTTTCCTCCTCTACCTGATGGAATCTGCTGGGATGTAATTCACCTGAAACTCTGGTCATTACCTTGGGTCTCTTCTATATCTGCCAGCGTATCCTCCGTCCTGCCTTGCCTTCTGTTGGCAGGCCCATGGGGGTCATTCTTCTTGTTCTGATGGCCAGGTCCCTCTGGGTAAGCAAGTCATTTATCAGCACCTCTTTGTCCCTCTAAGGGGCACGTAGAACTTTTGG
>RJWJ010028707.1:0-21221 GCA_004363605.1 Indri indri | reverse complement strand
CTGGAGCCCGGAGGAGAAACCTGCCAGAGACCGAGGGCCGCCATTGGAGCAGGAGGAAAACCCAAGGGAATTTGGTGTCATGGAAGCCAAGTGAAGAGAGTATTTCAAAGAAGAGGCAGTGAGAAGTAGTGTCAGATGTTGCTGATGGATCAAAAGCAGGGATGAGGACTGAGAAGTGTCTGTTAGATTTGGCCACACCGATGCCAGTGGTGGCCTTGGTAAGGACGGTTCTGGTGAAGTCAGGTGCGGAAGCAAAAGCCTAGCTGGAGTGGGTTTGAGGGAGAACAAGAAGAATGGGATTGGAGAAAACAAGCACAGGCGACTCCTCAGGGGAGTGTGCTGGAAAGAAAACAGAAATGGGGCAACAGCTGGCAGGGGACTTGGAGTTAGGCGAAGGGACAGTCCACCCTCCATATCCAACGGTTCCATAGCTGGGGAACCCAAAAACTGCAGATTAAAAATATTTTTTAAAAGTCAATAAAAATAACAGTACAAAAATTAAAAATAATACAAATTTTAAAAATACAATGTAGCAACTATTTACATAGCATTTACATTTTATTAGGTACTATCAGTAATTTAGAGATGATATAAAGTACATGGCAGCATGTTCTGCAGTAGTATGCAAATACTGCATTTTAGGTAAGCGACTTGAGCATCTGTGGATTTTGGTATCCACGGGGGTCCTGGGGCCAGTCCTCCATGGATAGCAAGGAATGACCGTATGTGCTATGGAAACAAACAGAACAAGAGCACGTTTCATCGTTGATTGAAAAAACTGGTGATATATCAAGAGCTGGGAAGAGTAGCTGGAATGGAGTCATTGGGTCCACAAAGGGAGGAATTGGCTTCAGATGGGAGCTCTGGTAATTCACCTACAGTGACAGATGGGAGGCCGATGACGGAAGGCGAGTGGATGTGTTGTGGAAATCCATGGGACTTTTCTCTGGTTGCTTCACTTTTCTCACCTAAAAGTGAGAAAGGAAGTGGGAGGAGGTGGCGGCATTTTGAGAAGAGTGGAGAAGGTAGGAGATAATTGTTCAGGAGAGTGGAGCAATGAGGGGAGAGGAAATCCCTTGTGATCTCTGGTTGGCATTGTGGCCACTTAAGGTTGGTGGTTGTGAGTTTAAAGTGAGACAGTCAGTGTGACTGTTTTTCTTGGCCACGTTCAGCTGCATGGATGCAGGTGAGAAGAAGCTGGGTTTAATCTGGTTGTCCTGCCATGCCGGCACATCCAAGAGAAAGAAGCAAGGGAGCTGTGGTGCACGCAGCAGAGAGGTTATAACCACTGTGGAATTTCGGCAAGGAAAGGAGGGAAGCCAGGACGTCACGTGGGTGGGGGACAGTGGGAATTTGAGAGGATCAATGGACTGATGATCCATGAGCCTTTAGGGTGTGCTGGCAAATCCTCAGAACCTTCCCTACACCCCTCTCCGATGCTGGAGCTGGGATCCCAAGGCTCGAATGGGAGCTTATAGGCAGCAGCTCCTCTGAGGGCGTAATCAGACCTAAGAATTGCCTTACAAGGCTTGGATGTAGCTGGGGTGCTCCGTGAAGCCATCTCATGCCCTGCACCCTCCTGACTCTCACGTGGGACCGCGGTCATGGGCACACCCAGCGTGCACGGTAGCAAGAGCCTGGCTGATGCAGGTAGATCTCTCCTGATCCTTCTCCGTCCCCTCTGCCTTCGCTGTCTTCCTTTTTCATCCTCCTCATCTCCTCCTTACCTGTATTCGCCTGGTGAGCTTCTCTCCGGCCCCCAGGCTGGTTCCCTGTATCTTATTCCACTGGTGCTCACCTCCTCCCTGAGAGTAATTGTCACCTGTGTTTATTGGTGACAAAGGGAAGCTTAGGCTCCACAGGCTTACGCGCTGGCTCGCAGAGTCAGTGGTACCATAATCTACCCCGGCATGTTTGGATTTTGACTCTAATTCAGAGTGTAAGTATCTTTTAGCTGGTTGTAGAAGAGACAAGGTCGAAGATGCTTAGAAAGAAATGGCTCCAAGTTCAGAAGAACCTGGGGCAGAGACTGATGGCAGAAGTGTGTGTTGGTCAGCCTCTCCCTTCCAGAACAGTCTCTGGTCCTGTGAGCAGTGAGTGCTGGGACAGGAGACAGAGATGGTTCTGAGGACGGTCACTGGGATTTAGGTGGGTCCTGAGTTGTGGACAGAGTAAAATGGCACCTGCTGTGGCCCATTTCCCCACCTGTGAGCAAAAAACAATGGCCAAGGTCAAGTTAGCTTGACTGGATGGTGTTAGCTTTAGCTTAAAAAATGCTACAGGTCGGCAGACTTTTAAAAGTGCCTTGGCTTGAAAAAAGTTTGCTTTTTGCTGCTGCCTGTTAAATGTGACAGGTTGCTTGAGTTAGATTCTGGGCTAGTGCCTGGGATCAGCCAGGGTTGGGTCCCTGTCAGAACTTCATGGGGACACCTGGCCAGAAAGCTGTCTGCAGGTGAGTTGTGTTTTGCAGCCCAGTGGGCATCCGTGGTGTGGGCCTCGGAGCCTTCAGAACAGGGATCCCTGCCCTGTCCCAGGGTCCCCAGCCTCTGGGCCAGAAAAGGGTGTTTGTTCCACGCACAGAGCTGCCTCTGGTGAGAACAGATGTGTAGACCAGTAGCAAGTTCTGAGAATGACAGCGCCTCTATCTGGGGGCTCAGGCCTTGTCTCTGCAGTGTTGCAAGAGGAGCTGCCAGTCACACAGGCAGCCTGCACCCGGGGGCTTGTGTGCTCCCAGGACCCCTCCTAGCTGCTTCTGGACAGAGCTGTGCATTCCAGATGCCTCTCTGTTGTGCCCAGGTCATGTGCTCGTGGCATCCCTGAGCTCTGTCTGCCCTCCAGGCTAGAGCAGCAGCTGCCGGCGGTCTGTGACCAGTGCAGGGGGAGCAGGGAGGACCCCCCTTGGGCAGTCGTGGGGCTAAGGCAGGGGTGGGGCTTGCCTCCTGCTTCTCCCTGCTGGATCTGACGGCTGGAAGCCTGCCGGACCCGTGCTTCACGACTCAGGAATGCATCCCTGCCTCCTAGTGCTGGGTGCTCTGTGCTTGCTGAAACTTAGTGACTCCTTCCCCTGCTTGCTATTGGTAGTGACCAAGGGACAGGGAAAGGCAAGTGCATGATAAGCTGGTTTTGCAGCCACTGAAAACCTGAATCACACTGAATTAGCCTGTTAGCCTCGCTGGCGTGTAGGTGCTGGCAGGGCCTGGGTGCCGAGTGTCCCCTCCCTGAGTCCTTCCCATTTATAGCTTCCTTCTGCCTATCTCACCCCTAGGCCAGGAAACAAACCCTACCCCAGTTTACACCGAGGCAAATACACTCAGACACGCAGGTGCTCCTGAGGGCCAAGCCTCGGTCACAGGCCAACTTGTCATCCACCCTCGGGTCTGGGTGACTTGTCAACCCAGAAGTGCCTGGCTTTCCTTACAGTCCCTGTGGGGCCAGTTCTGGCCATAGAGGTTCACTGTGTCCAGCGCTGGCTGTGTTGTCACTTCTTCAAGCAACGGACACTCTGCGCAGGGCTCCTCCCCTCATTGCCGACAGCGTCACTGCAGCTGTGTCAGGAGGCCAGATGCTTTCAGAGAAGGCACAGGACGTACCCGAGGCCAAGGGCTTCTCTCCGAATTCTTTATTTAAAAGTCCTCCAAGAATCGGGGCTGCTGTGACTGGCTCCGCCATCACCTGCCTGTTCTGAGAAATGTAGGAACAGCAGCACAGCTGTAGGGACATCGCGTGGGCCGGACGTCTTCAGAAACCGCAGTTTCTTCATGTTCTCGGTTGCTGTTTCTACACAGAAACTGCCCACTTTCGAGCTGATGGATCAGGCTGGGTCATTGGAAGCTCAGCTCTAGATTGCCCGAGGCCGTGCATCCAAACATGGGCTGAACTTCCTGGCGTGAGACACGTGTCACTCTCTGGCGTGGTGCTCACTGCCGATGCTCCTGTTTAAGCAGGATCGACCTTGTTTACCAGGATCTTTCGTGCTCGGAATCTCTGGTACTTTGGGCTAGGTCAAGGCTCTGCACATTTCATGAACAGAAGGTTGGTGGTGAAACCCAAGTGTCTAGATGATGTATAGCAGCTGCCACGGTGGCATGTCAACCATGTGCCTGCGGCTGTCACTCAGGTGTCAGGTGGGTTCAGTCTCCATTTTGCTGCCTCCACAGTGTGACGCTGGGCAGGCCGCGTGAAGCTGCTCTGAGCGTCACTGCATTTCTGGGTGGACACTGATTGAATTACCCTGCAGGAAGAAGCCAGCTGTGCAAATGCCCAGCACAGCACACAGCCCGCGGTCGGCCCTCACTCAGTGGCCCTTGTTAGCAACAACTTCTCTCCGCCTTCCCAGAGCCACCTAGACACCTGGGCTCCCCGGGGGCTCCTTTGTGATCATGGCTTGGGTCACATTGTTGCTGTCCTGGACAAAGCACCTCAGAGGCGCTGTGATTCTTTCTGTCTCAGTTCTCAACTCCTCTTCCTGAACTGCAGAGTCCCCTCTCCTCCACAGCCTGGTGCCCCGCTCTGTCCTCACCGGCTTGCAAGGCCAAGGTTACTGTGTCTCCTCAAGGCCTTTGCCTCTGCTTGCCATGTGCCCCCGTGCTCACCTGGTCAGCTCCTGCCGAGCTCTTCCCGGTGGTCTCCCCGATCCCCTCCCGCCTTTCTTTAGGAGATTTCTCTTCTGGGCCACCTGGTGCTTTTTTCGTGCCTCCCTGATGGCACGCATCATGCTGGATTACAGATATTAGTTTCTGCTTCTGTTTTTCCCACTTGACTCTTGAGTAACTCAAGTGACCATGTCTTGGTCATCTTTGCAATTGCCCCATTGGTGAGCTCAGCGCTGAGCACAGGGCGTGGCACGTAGCAGGTGCTCAGTGACTGGGTGACTGGACTTGCCCCGCCAGTCTGTGCCGATCTCCCTGATCAGCACTGCAACCAACACTCATGCTTGTGCACAGCACTGGCCCAGGCGGCAGGCGCGGTGGTCTCCCAGCACAGATGAGTGACTGCCTCACGCTGCTGCCATTTAGCTATATGCTTTAGTAGCGGTGGTAATAATAACAATGGAATATGACATTTACTGAATGCATACGATAGACCAGTTTCTGTACTAAGTGCTTTAACTTCATTCTCATTTAATCCTCATAATGACAATGTAAAGGAAAATTAAAATCTCAGGACCCCCCCACCTCCAACTCCTTATGCAAAGGGAAGGTCAAGCCTGGAGGCTGAGTCGTGCAACACCCCTTTCCTCCTGAGCAGCTGCTGTTAACATTGTGCATCAGCCAGATCGGCCCCCATAGGGCACTGCGCCCACAGGTCGTTCATAAGGACATTCTCTGCTGCTTTCCCATAAACTAGGACATGCAAATTCTAACTTCGGGCCTGCAGGCTGAGTCTTGTTCCTAAAACTAAATTCTGCTCGATTCCACACTAGTAATGTTGATCACAAGTTTATCTTCCCAGGTGCAGAACACTGTGGTTTGTGTTTTTCCTGGGTGTGTCCTCAAATTTTGGCTTAACAAACCTCCACTGATCGAGATCTTTGCCTCTTACTTCAGGTTGTCAGCAGTGTATCATCATCCCCATTCGTGAAAAATTTGAAGCAAGGAAAAGTGAAATGACCAGATCAAGTCACACAGATGGTGCAGGATAGGCTAGGACTTGAGCTCGGCAGGTCAGATTCCAGGCTCTACATGTAGGTACAGAAAGCTGCTTGTGTTACTTGTCACTGTGTCCAGGGTGATGTGTCCTTTCCAACTGGTTGAGTAGCTGTTTGGGTTGGTGGGTGCTTGTGCTAAAACTCTTCTGGACTATTTTGTGTAATCCCCCGGATGTATCAACTCCCAGATGTTCTTGCAATTGTCTCTGCAGAGCTCCACCTCCTGGTCCCGGGACTCCAGGATGCCAAGCGTTTTAAGGTACTTGGGATGTGCGGTAATGGGGTGTGGTAAGACATACAGACGTGGGAATGTTGGTCATGAAGGGGGAAAAAGGAGATTGTTAAAATCACAGGTCCCCAGAAACAGGAGCCGTGGTGTGCCATGCAGGGCTTTGTCAAAGGGAGAGAGGGGATATGTGGACGTCTTGCGGTTTCAGTGGGAAGGAGCAGGTGAGACAAGGTAGACAGCTCAGTCCTGGTGGGTTTGAGCAATTTCAGTGGGTTCTGGGCACAGGGGCTGTCCCTAGTCGTCTGACACCCAGCCTGCGGGTGAGCAGGGCAAGCGGATGGTGGCCCGGAGTGCGAGAGCCCGATAAAGGAGGGGCCTGGGGTCCGGGCCCCGGGTTGTTGGTTTGCACATGGGCGGCCACTCACAGACGAGGCCCGGCCCTGGGAGGACAGTCTCTCAGTTCCTCCAGGGGCAGCAGGGCCCTAGGTAGCAAAGCATCAAATACAGAAAATAAAAAGGCATGGTTAATCTATTAAGTAACTTGGATGCTTGAGAAAGAGAAACCTTGGCTGACTTGGCATGGCCCAGCTAAGGACAGCATGTGTGCCCAGGGGTCTTTGTGCAATGAGCACAGCACAGGGAGTGTGTGGCGTGTCGGCAGAGCAGGCCGGGTCACTCTCAGCTGCTATCTCTCTGTCTCTCTCTGTCTCTGTCTCTATCTCTCTCTCTCTATTGCTCTGTTTCTCTTTTTCTCCATCTTTTTGCCTCTTTTTTTTATCTTTCTTTCTCTGTTGCTCTTTCTCTCTGTCTCTCTATCTCCCTGCCTCTGTCTCTCTGTCTCTGCCTCTTGTCACTGTGGCACAAACACCTGCTCTTGTCTGCCACTTGTTTTTATTACCCTTCTCCTCTCTCAACCATCACGTGGGTCCTTCCATGAGTCTCCCCAGAGAGACTTGAGTTTCTCGAAACCACTACCTCATCTTCCCCTGGGGGATAGATGGACATGGGAAGTGTGGGTGACTGACCCCCAGGTTTGGATATTTCTGCACCAGAATTTCCCCAAAATGAGTTACCTGGCACACAAATACTACCATCTGCTCAGTGAGAAGGGGGTTTCAGGGGCATATGGTTTGGGGAAATGCTGCATTCTGTATTCTCTCTTGGAGATTGACAACATGCAATGATATATAGTAAAGGCACTTAGAAGTTGTGCAGGAAAAAAGAAATCATTTTTATCTTTGACCCACTGTGGAACTGGTTTTTGCATAACACACACCAGCCCATGAGAAATCCCCAGGGAACTGCTGCCCTGCTCAGGGGACTGCAGTGGGGGTGGCATGACTCTGAGCTGCCCACAGACTGGCTTGTAGTGACCAGTCTTCGGGCTTGGAGCCCAGGGGCTCAGGATGGCCAAGGAACCTGGTATAACTGCCCTGAGAACCCTGTGGTCTGACCTTGGCCTGTTTTTCAATCAAACCTTATCTTTGTACAGACACACAGACACGTGCATACATCTATGATCTGTGTGGGCCCTTTTCATAAACAGGCAAGGAGGTACTTAGGCAATGGGATTAGATTTCTCATGGGAGAGCCTGCCTCGTCATTTTGCCATAAATACCCATACACACAGACACATATCAAACACACAGAAACACAAACTGTACAGAATTAGGCAAACTCATAGACATACTTACAAAAACAGACACAATCACTCCTCCCCATGGTGATACAGACACACATATGCAATTATACACAAAAACACACAACCCAGACCCACTTCCCACCCACTTCTTGCACATACATGCTCTGTTCTAGGTCTGAAACAAACTGGATTCAAAACTTAGTGGCTTAAAACAATAATTATTTTATTATGTATCATGTTTCGTGGTTAGGAGTTTGGGTGGGGCTCAGCTGGGTGATTCTTCTGTTCATGATGGCTTTGGCTAGGATGACTCTGTGGCCCCTGACTAGTGGGTGGGCTAGACTGGAGGGCCCAGGATGGCTTCCCTCACATGCCTGCTGCCTCAGTGGCGGTAGCTGGACAGTGTGGCTCAGCTGGGACTGTTGACAGGAGTGAATATACAAGGCCTCTCAGGCTTGCATTTTGTGGTAGTCAAACCTCTTACCTGGTAGCTGGCACCCCAGAAAGAGGAGGACACTGTAGGCTTCTTAGACCTGGCCCCAGAATGTCTAAGCATGAAGAATGTCATGTTATTGATCGAGCAAGTGGCTTGGGCTAGCTCAGATTTAAGGGGAGAGTTATTAGACTCCACTTCTCAATGGGAGGAATTTGAGGCTATCTTTAATCTAGTACATACATACACGCATCTTACGTGAGCACACCATTGAGCACACTTTTGTGGATGCATCTGGGCCTGAAGCAGCGGCAGCTGTAAGGGCCCCGCCCTGAGGCAGAGCCAGCTAGTGTGCTGCCCCCCATGGTTGCCTGTTCAGTGGCTGTGCAAGTATTTATTTTATTGAGGGCCCCTTCTTTGCAAGGTGTCCATAAAGTCTGACACCAAAGGTCGTGCTGTGTACACCCATTAAAATCACAGAATGTCCAAGCAGGAAGTACCACACATACTGTCAAATCCAGCCCCTCATTGTACACTTGGGGACACTGAGGCCAAGACAAGGGGGTAGACTGCTCACTGTCCCACAGCTGGGATCCCTCAGTCCTGTGTCTTCTGCCTCTCCGGACTCCCATTGCAGGGCTCTGTTCCACAGAGTTTCCTCTGCCTGGGCTCCTGCTGGCTCAGTGCCCTCCAGAGGCCAGAAACGCATATGTGCCAGATGTCTGGGTAAATGCTGGGCCCTGGGGACCAGGCAGGTGCTCTCCACTCACACAAGTGGCCAGGAGGACATGACCAGGAACAGGTGAAAACTTCTCTAAGCAGTTACTGGTCACAATGTTGGTCAGACAAAGGCCCAAGACATACGGCCACTAGAAAGCTGTAGAAACCAACATCAACATCATCTTTTCCATTAAGAAAAGTAGAGGAATAAGGCCATCCCCTGCCCCCTCCCACAACCGATAGCCTGAGATGCAGATGGCGTGGTGAGGTGGCTTTGAAGCCGGTCAAACCTGGGTGGAATTCCAGCTCACCTACCCCCACTTGCTAGCTGTGTGACCTTGGCCGAGTCCTTCTGAGCTCCACTGTCCTCATCTGTAGATTGAGAAAATCATACTTTTATTTTTCCTTTCAACATGTGTTTATTGATTATCTGCCATGTGTCAGACACTGCTGGGGATACACTGATGAGAACAACAAGCACTGTCCCTTATGAAGGAGGCTGGCATTAGCTGAATAGATACACAAACAGATGTAAATTTGTAAGCTGTGCTAAGTGCCATGAGGGAGCTCTAAGGGTGCACTTCAAGAAGGTACATTCACGATGTGATCAAGTCAGGGATGCCAGGGACAGCCCCTCTGAGGAAGTGAAGTGTGGCTGTGGTCTGGGGGATGAGTTGAAACTACCCAGCCGAAATGTGTCTGGAGCAGAGGGAATAGCACATGCAAAGGTGCTGTGGCTGATGGAATAAATTGAAGAGGAGGGGGTTGAAAGGCCAGTTTGACTCGGTCAGAAAGGTCAAAGGGAGCAAGTGGGAGATGAGACTGCGAGAGTGGGCGGGAACTTTGTTCACCAAGTTAAGGAGGGTTTTGAACATTGTATAAATTTTATATACTTACCTCTAAAAGCAGTGGGACATTGTATAATGGTTTTAATCATGGGGATGGCGTAACTAGATTATGTTGCAAAAAGATGACTTTGGCTGCAGCAAGGAGAAGGAACTGCAGGATGGCAAAAGGAGGTGTGGGTGATCCCGTTAGGAGGCCATGGCAGGGAAAACAGTGTCCCCACAGACGCCCCTGTCCTCACCCCTGGAACCGTGGGTAGGTTATGTCATATGGGGAAATGAGGGCTGCAGATGGAATTAAGATTACTGACCATGGGCCTTAAAATAGGGGGATTATCCTGGATTATCAGGTGGACCCAGTGTCATCAGATGAACTCAGAGATGGGGTCAGAGAGGTGGACGTTAGACGCACTCAGCTGCCCTTGCTCGCTTTGAAGAGGGAGGAAATGTTAATATTATTAACATCATTTTGTAAATGAAGAAATGGGATTTCTGAGGCGTGACGTGACCTACTCAAGACCGAGCATCATTAAGAATCATAACCAGGGCTTGGATCCAATCCCCTTGGCCAGGGACTCTCTTTCCATGTCTGCGCTATTCTGGGGAACTTCCAGGGGGATCCGAGGTCAGAGCACTGTCTGCATCTGATTCCAGCCCTGCCGTCGCCTCTCTGTGTGACCTTGAGCAATCACGTGCCTTCTCGGAGCCCGGAGTGAGGAGGTGGTCTAGATCTGGGGTTCACTAACTAAAAGGTGTTTCTAGATGGCCTGACAGGTCTGTTTGTCCCCCCAAATTGTGTGCAGGTTTCTGGGTGTTTGTGAATTTTTTTGAGGTGAGGATTAATAACTTTCATCAAAATATCAAAAGGGCCAAAAAGAGCTCTTCCTTCCCTCCCAGCTTTGTCCTGGAATCATCCCTGGGTGCCGGTCTGCCTGCCGGGACTCTGGCGCCATCCCAGGTGTGACTTCTGTCTGCTTCCGCCGCCGAATGAGCAATGACTCTTCTGACACATTTCAGTGATGAGTGAGGGATTGCCATTAATTACAGCTGAGGGGGACACTCAGGCTGGCGGGGCGTCAGGGGCTTAATCTGAGGAAATCCTGGAGAAGTGAACCAAGGTGGCCCTCAGTGAGGGTCACAGTCGCTTCCTGGGTCAGCATCCAAGACCTGCTGTTTCAGGTAAGGGGGTAGGAACCTTGACTTGGACTCTTGGAGGTTGTCCCTCCTGGCTCACAGGACGTGGAAGGAAACCAGGTCCAAGAAGGAGCAGTGACCATGCCCCCACAGTGAGCAGCAGCATCTTCGCGAGTGGCCCAACCTCGGTGAGAAGCCAGTGCCTGGCTCCCGGGTCCTCTTTTGCCCCCCGAGCTGCGCAGCCTTCTCTGCAATGCTGGCCAGGCAGAGAGCGGCCAGGCCATCATTTGTCCAGGAGGAGGGCATCTGAGAAGGCCCCAGGGAGAGCTTGCTTTTGCGTCATGGGTCTGGCGTCAAAGACAAATTTGGGTGGAGGGTGAACCTTTGACCGGGAGGAGCCAGGGGAGCCCAGGTCCGGGACGGGTGCAGTGTGGGGTCCCAGGGGCAGAGAGTGGGCGTGGGGAGGGGAGCTGAGGTGAGGGGATGGGCAGGAGTAGGGTCCGGCTCCTGGGCAATGAGGAGCCAGTGAGAGTTTTAGGCAGGGAACGATGTGGGGTGATACGGGGCAGGAGATACTGGAGGTGGAGACTAGTTATGTCACAGGTGACCGGTTGGGCGCCCTTGCTTTAATCTAACCCGTGCGTTGGATAAATAGGAAGGCCAATCCAGAGAGGTGGAGTAACTTGCCCAAGTCACCCAGCAGACCAGAGTTAGGCTCGAACCCAGTTATATGCCTCTCAGCAGAAGAAAGGGAAGATGATGGTGATGATGACAATGACAATGAAAACAACGAATGACACCGAGCACTTGGCATTCAGTATCGCACCTCATCCTCACAAAGGCCCTAGGATAAAGCTATTATTATTCCTCTTTTATAGAGAGGAAGTGGAGGCTTAGGAATGTTAAATGGTTTGCCCCACACCACACAGACGGTAAGTGGTGGAATCCTAGACCACCCATGATAGTTTGACTCCAAAACCCACGCTGTGGACCACACGTGGTTCTCTCATGGGATTTGCTGAAATTGTCCCAGAGTCCTCACAACCACAGCGTCACCCCCTTCACCCGTCTCTTCCCCAACCAGAGCAAACCTTTCCTTATCCTCTTCCCATAGCTCAAGTCCTGTTGACAGAGGGCTCTGGGCTATGGAGAAAGGGGATCTCGTGGTTGCAATTGCTATGTCAGAGGGCGTATGCATTTAGAATTACAGAATTTTGGAGATCAAAAGCCCCTAGGAATCCCCTGTAACTCCTTTCTTTGGCAGAAGGGAAGTACCTTGGCAAGGCCCTGCAGCAAGTTAGTGACGTCAGAGTGGCTTGAAGTGCCTGATCCCCAGACCAGCGCTTCCTCGCTTCCTTTCTGGACAGTTCCCACGTCTTCCTGGATCTTCGATTGGACTGTGAGTGAACGTCCCCAGAAATGCAGGCTGTGCAAACGAACCACAGTGCCATTAGTTCCTGAGTTGTGCGACGCTACTGTTTGTTCAGCTAAGCAATGGTTTTCTCTGCCTTTCCTCTCTGGAAAAGCTGACTTAGTACTGTTCCTATGTGAAAATGTTACCCCGCATTTAAAAAAATTTGTGCATGAACTTTAGATGCCCCACTTGGAAACTGGCAGCAGCCTGGGCTACCGCCGTGGACTTCAGGCCTGATTGTCTGGGAGCACTTTTCTTGGAAGTCTCTCGTTTCTCTTCTGTGTTTGAGGGATTTCTGTTCAAATGCGTCACCATCAGTGAAACAGCAGCAAGAGCTTTGGAGTCCCACAGACCTGAATTTGAATTTGGATTCAGGCCCTAGATAGTGACCTTAGCAGCGGGCAAGGCCCCATGAGGGACATGGGACACTGAGACCTGGGACTTGATCTTTATGAGGCTGAAACTGAGATTCAATTTCAGCTTCACCGAGCGTCTGCCACGAGCTGGTCGCCTTCAAGCACGTCTCTCACGTGACTCTCACAGCACACTTGACAGGAGGGAGGAAGCGTCACACGAGTTCTTTAGAAAACACTGAAGCTCAGAGCGGGTAAGACAATGGCCAGTACCACTCCTCTCCTAAGTGGCAGGGGTCCTGACGAGGCCCAGCCTTGGTGGTTGTACTTCAAATGCTGTTTGCACCGTCACCATCGGCAGAGTCAAGGGAACAAGCAAATATCACAGCACGAAGTGTCCGTCTTCTACCTGCTCATCCGTCTGCACCCACCCCGCTCATTCTCTAAGCACTTTCCATTTTTCTATTTATCATCTATCTACCCATCCATCCATCCGTCATCTGTCCTTTGCTGTATATATCCATGGGAAAAAGATGGTTAAAACCACAATGGGATTTCTGTTTCAGTCAGCTTGGGCTAGTATAACAAAAATACCATAGACTGGCTGGCTTAAATAAATTTATTTCTCATAGTTCTGGAGGCTGGAAGTCCAAGCAGGTACAGTGTGGTCGGGTTCTGGTGAGGGCTCTCTTCCAGGGTTTGTAGACAGCCGCCTTCTTGCTGTGTCCTCACGTGGCAGAGAGGGAGAGGTTATTTTTCTCACATCTCTTCCTATAAAGGGCACTAATCTGATTTATGAGGGCTCCATCTCATCACCTAATCACCTTCTGAGGCCTCACCCCCAAATACCATCACCTTGGGGGTTAGGGCTTTAATATGTGAATTTTGGGGAACACAGACATTCAATTCATAACAGTTATATAAATTTAAATTAAGTGAGAAATATAACAAAGAGAAGAAAGAAGACAGAAAACAGAGCCGAGAATGAGGCCAACACGAGCATGTGTTTCAGAGTCCACTCACTCGCAGGAAGATGGAGGTGTGGCTCTGGCAGCTAATGCCTAAAGAGGGACCCAAGCAATTGCACCACTTGTGGCACAAATAAGGGAAGAGCAAACCAGAAGACCTCACCTGCCTGACCTCGAGCCTTCCACTTCATGGGCATCATCCGGGAGTAGCAGCCACATCTTTCTGGTGCATTCCTGCCTCACACCATGTTCTCTCTTGCCAAGGGCCACACAGCTCTTAGCAGGAGAACTGAGGTTCAAACCCAGGTTCATTTGTGGCTTCTACCATGTCCGCTAACTGCTTGGTGCCCAGAGTCCAAAGGCTGAGTGTCACATTTTATGCTAGAATTTTGAATAACAGACAAATAGTTGTGGGGCAGAATGAGACTATTTTCTTCTTAGCAGTGAAAGAAATTATTGTTGAAATATACTGGGTCACCATTTTTGGTATTCTTGTGTTTCTATTTAATCTCTGAATTCAAACCAAACTCTTTGGAGCCAGAGACATCGCTCCTCTAGCAGTAAAAGAATACGTTTCATACTTGATTTAAATCTTCATTTGGAATCAGGACCAAATCCAAGCCTGTGAATTTAAACTGCTGGCAACCTTCCCAGCCTACCTCGTGAGTGTGAAACCAATCCAACTATTATACACAGAGAACACTGGTGCCTGTGGGGCTGTGTTTGTGGCCCCTGAAGAATCTGAGTTGGATGGTCCGGAACATCTGTGCCCAAGTTGCACGACTCTTCTCAGCATGCTGAAATATTCCACAGGAGCTCAAATGGATGTAGCCACCAGATTCCAAGTAGTGTTTCAAATGCATTGCTCGGTTGAAACCAGGACTTAATGGCCACATTAAGCAAGTTAGAGGTGAAGAAATCAATTGCTTTGTCCCACTTTCCCAGCCAGGTTCCAGGCTGGGTAGAATCCCGTAATGCTCATCTGCCTTCTTTCCCAGGATCTGTCTTACAGGAAAATGATCCTTTTTATTACAGATGTGGTTCCAGTAGCCTAGAATATTCCTCCCCAAGTTTACCCCTCCTGTTTTCCTGATTTAGTTAATAATACCATCCTCTACCTAGTCACCCAGGCCAGAAACTTCGTTGGTCACCCTTCAAACCTCCCTGTTTGTCATCTCCACTCCAAGTCACGTATCACATCCAGGTGATTCTCCCATCCGGATGTGTTCAGAGCTGCCCTTCCTCTTTGTCCCCTGTCATCACCTTGGCCCACACCCTGGCCATCCTTTGCTGGAATAACCTTCCAATTTGTTTCCCGGGGCTCCCACTCGAGCACAGCCGTTGCTCTCGAACCGCTCTGCGAAGCCTCGGGTTTCTGTAGTCAACACTCCAGGCCCTTCCTGATTTGACCCTAGCAATTCCCTTTTGTCTAGTTACATAACGGACTCCTGCAGGAGATGTTGTTTGAGGAGGACGTTCATTAAAAAATGAAACTGACTGGCTTAGAGCACAGGGCTTGAGCTCCTCCTTGGGCCGGAGGCCTTTGCCACTCCAGGCTCACTCTCCTCCTGCCTCCTGTCCCACGGTCCCCTCCCAGTGCCCCTTCCTGCCCACTTGCACCTGCTGCAACTATTCTGCAGTCGTGAGGCACTCTGCACTCCCAGGGCGCACACGTCTCCTGCACATGGCCCAGAACCTTCCCGCCTTCCCGGCAGGCAGACGGTTGGCCTCCTCCTCTGTGCTCCCACCAGACCCTGGGCATAGGTTGTTTTTTTTTTTTTTCTTTTTGATAAGCCTTTTGCACTCCTACCTGGGCATATCTTGATGGTAGACATGGCCACAGCAAACTCTGTTCCTTGTCTTCCTGCCTCCACCAGATTGTGAGTGACTTGCAGACAAGATTCGTGTCTCATTTGTTTCTGTGTCCCCAGTCCCTAGCACAGTACATGGCCCCCGAGAGCTACTCAGTACGTCATGATGTAAAACAACACAACACCATTAACTATCAGTCTATCAACAACTGTGGGCTGGAGAAGCCAGCTGGGTCAGATGAGTGTGAGGTGGGTACAGGGTCAGGGAGTGACAGGACAAAGGAGGAGGGGCAGGGGATTTGGGGGCTGTTTATTCTGGGCTGCTGTAGTTGCACATGCGTTTTTGAGTGTAATTTAAGTTTAATTTTAGGCCTAGGACAAGCAACACATCCCTTAGAAAGGCCGGGCCTAACCCATGTGGTGGCAGCCCTTGGGGCAGCTCTGTCCTGGGTGCTTGCGGGGTAGGCGCACTGCTCAGGCCCTACTTGCTCAGGGAATGCCGCACCCACGTTCCTAATAGCTCCTACCTGGATCAGGCTCTGCCCTTTTACCTGAGTAGACTCAGCTGATGCTCACAGCAATGCCCTCAGCTTGGCAGGGCAGGGGCTATTGTTACCTTCATTTCACCATTAAGAAAACATGCCCCGGGCAGTCACCTGGCTAAGAAACAGCAGAGGTAGCATTTGACCACCTGGCTTCTGACTTCCAATCCCACTGTTTTCCAAACCACCTGACCTCCCACAGCTTCACCCATAGGTTACGGGTGCTTTGGGAAGAAGGAGAAGGTGGAGAAAGACTGAAGCAGTGACAGGGTTTACGACCTCACCATGCACCCCGTGTAACTGACACTTCACACTCTGAATGTGCTCAGAGAAAAGGCATCACATTGCTCTTATTCTTTTTTAAAAAATTGAGATATACAGCTGACCCTTGAACAACACAGGTTTGAATTGCGTGGGTCCCCTTATACTCAGATTTTTTTCAATCAAACGCAGTCGGAGGGAGGCCGAGGCAGGTGGATCGCTCAAGGTCAGGAGTTCGAGACCAGCCTGAGCAAGAGCGATACCCCGTCTCTACTAAAAAATAGAAAGAAATGATCTGGACAACTAAAAACATATATATAGAAAAAAAATTAGCTGGGCATGGTGGCGCATGCCTGGAGTCCCAGCTACTTGGGAGGCTGAGGCAGAAGGATCACTTGAGCCCAGGAGTTTGAGGTTGCAGTGAGCTAGGCTGATGCCACGGCACTCACTCTAGCCCAGGCAACAGTGAGACTCTGTCTCAAAAAAAAAAAAAAAAAAAAAAAACTCAGTTGGAAAATACAGTATGTGTGGGATGCGACACCCACGTAGAGGAGGGGTGATTTTTCCTCCAAGCAGGTTCCATGGGACCCACTTTGGGACTGGTGCACGTGTGGATTTTGGTATATGCAGGGGTCCTGGAGCCAATTCCCTGTGTGTACGGAGGGATGACTGTAATTTAAATACCACAAAATTCACCATGTTATAGAGTATGGTTCAGAGGTTCTGAGTATATTCACGAGGTTGTGCCACCATTACAAAATTAATTCCAGAATGTTTCCATTAAATAACTTCTAATGTTTTTGTTTTTCAGATTCCAATAATGAGAGACCCTGGGTGGATTCGAAATGTCTGGTCTTCAAACATTAACGTGAGTGAAGTTGCTGTAAAATGTTCTCATTATGCTTTTACATTTCAAGATTAGGGAAACTACTTGTCAAACGGTGGTTTATTGCCTTAGATATCTGCAGTCTCCAAAGCAGGATGGAACCATTCAACTGATGCTTTCAGAGTTTGCCCACAGCACTTTCTGAATGTTTGATAAGCTCCCCGCAGAGCCAAGGACATTTTGGCTGGCTTCTAATCTCTTCGTCCTGCGATCCATCCTCCTCCGGGTATAGACACGATTTTGTTGCTTCTCTGATTAAAAAGCACTCAGTGGCTCCCCAGTGCCAACAGGTCCTCATGAGGACTCGTGCCATCGGTTGCCCTTCATGGGCTGTCCTTGTTGTGAGTGCGGTTACACAGGTCTCGTAAGAGTCTCCCGATTCGGCCTCTCCTCCTGTGCCCCCTGGTTCCTGTGTTCTCCTGCCGCAGCCCCATCGCTTGGCACCTGGTTCTAAGCCCCAGGTCCAGCCACTTCGGGTGGTCTCTGGGGCGGCTGTTGGTGCTTTTCTCCCTGTCTGCCCATGGGAGCTGCCCTGTTGCCTCTCCACAGACCCGAGTTCGGCAGCTGGAGGGCCAGCACTGTCCCTCAGCCCTCGCGCCCTTTCCAGGCTCCTGGACTTTCTTCCTCCATCTGGCTCTCGGAGCCTCTCTTGTTTGGGAGGGAGATTTTGCTAAACACCCGCTGCGCCACTTGTCCAGTCCTTTTCCCACAGTGCGTTCACCCACCGTGCGCTGTGCTTTAAGCTTCGGCAGCGCGTCAGCTTGTGCTGGCCCCTGGGTCTTAAATCTGAGGTCCCCACCATGCAGAGTGTCTGCAGGCAGGACGTTTCGGGTGGGGGCTTGAGAGGGAACTACTGGGATGGTCCTGGGAGGAGGTGATGGAGCCTTAGCGCTTATTTGTCCCTACGGTGGCCTGGCCTAAGCCTCACAGATATAGAAGAACAGTAACAGTCTCCACCCTCGAGGAGCTCACAGCTAGAGAGGGACGCTGGGACAGGGGAGACTGAGGACCTGCAGAGGACACGTGAGGCCTGGCACAGTGTCACGCTGGGTGAGAGATTCAACCTTGAGATGCACCCAGAGGCCCCAGTGAGATGGATGAAGAAGGCTGCGAGGAAGGCCTGGCCCTGGGCACTCTGTGGGGAGCAGCAGTTCTGTCTCCAAGGGGATGGGAAGCGATGGGGCCCAATCAGAGGCCAGGAATCCTGACAGGGGCAGTTGGTGGCAGTCGAGCCTGGAGACAGAGAAGCCACCCTCTGCGAGGGGAGCAGGAAGTCCTGATAAGTGACCCCTTCTCCCGCGGCGGGCACGCAGGCCCGGTAGTCATGGCCATGCCCCTGTCCTCACAGGCTCTGTCCCGGCATGCAGGGCGCTGGCTCTGGTGTACCGGAGGCAGGTGAGGAGAGGAAACCCAGGCTCCGTCTGCTAGCAAGCCAGGAAGTGTTGGACGGGAGATGCGAAGCAGGAGGGTCCTGACCCAAGGGTGAAACCACAGACAGACCTTACCCTCCGGGCAGGGGAATTGGAGGAGTCCAACAGCCTGGTCCCAGCTCCACCGCCGGAGTCTGTGTGACAGTGAGCAAGTTGCCTAACTTCTCTGCGCTCAATGCCTCATGTAGATGGCAGGGCTTCATTCAATCATAAAGTGCTTGCTGTTTACCACAAGGCCTCGTGGTGGGAGAGAAGTAGGTTTGTGACTCAGCTCGAGTTCGGGGGGAGGGTTTAGAAGAAATTTCAGAAAAAGCTTCCAAGAGAAGGTAAGTCAATGCGGAGTATTGAAAGAGCCATGACAGTTGGGCAAGCACGGAGGTAAGAAAGTGCAGCGTATCCATCTGCGATTCGGGGGACACAATGGGAAGAGGGAGACAGTGAGAGATGAAATTAGAGGAGGAAGAGGAGGAGGAGAGGGTGGAGGCTGGGTGCCGATGACCAGGAGGCCTTGCCTGCTTTTCTGGGACCTAGGACTTTATCCTACAGGTAATTGTATTGGAGGGGCGGTGCATTGACGGGTCTTAAGCAGGCAATGTCGCGTCCAGGTCTGCAGCCCTGCGAGAGCGGAGTGCAGTTGTAGGGTGGGCCTGGGGTCAGGGAGACCAGTTAGGGGCCCCTGTTAGCCTGGCTGAGTTTGGAGTACTTGTGAAACATCCCCAAGTGGGCGGCCAGCAGGTAGTTTGTTGTATGGTCTGGAGCTGAGGGACGAGGTGTCAACTAAAAATGCTGAACTGCACGTTGACAGTGTTGTGATGCTGTTGAGGTCTGCAAGGGGGACAAAATCACCTGGGAGGGTGCATGGCAGGGGAGGTGGCAGAGAGCAGGCAGGCTTCCAAGCCAGACCGCTTCTTCCGTCCCAGCGTTTGATCATTGTCATGCCCTGCTAGCCTTAGAAGGTGGGTTCATAAATCCCAAAAATGTTTAGCAACAAGAAAACCAAATACAACAAGCAGGACTCGAAGTCTCTCTCTCTCCCCCCACCCCCCCTTCCCTCTCCCTCTCTCTGCCTCCTAACTAGCAAGCTCCGGGGACACAGTGATGACTGGGTCATGGTTGCTCTTTTCCTTCCAGGGGTCACTGACCAGTAGCAGCTGTAGCAGGGACACAATGTTGCCACCATGTGAAATGTGCCATGACAGAGTTACAGGTGGCTTTCATTAGTCCAGGCGAGCCAGTGATGAATTCTTCATGGACCTGAGGAATGTTCGAGGGAGGGTTTCTCTAGGAGGTCTCGTTCTCGGGTTGAGGAATCTGGCTGTGGATGCAGAAACCCAAAGACTTACACACACACCAACCCACCTCCTTTCCCTCCACCCCCAAACACACCCCCAGATTCATGACAGCAAAAGGCCTTGAATTCTGGAGGGACAGCTGAGCAATGAACTATTTAGCCAGCTTCAGTCAGGCAGTGAAACATCAGTGCAATTTGTTACACTGAAAGTAGCAACTTTGTTCATGTGGTGCTATAATGAGCGCACTTGAAAATGCTCAGTCCCGGCTGACGTGTACTTTGATTACATTTCTAATAAGAGCAACAATTCCGGGAATTCTGGGTTATCCTGGCCCAGTTACTTGAAACCATATTTTGCTTAGTTTTTAAATTTCTTGTTTTTAGGTTTGAAAAAGGACTAAATTTCAATTTTAGTTTTCTTGGAAGGAGTACATTTTGTGAAACTTTTGTCTAGATTTAGACTTATTTTTGAAAAATTTTATCAAAGTGATTCATGTGCCTGGTTCCTATAAAATCGACTAGGAAATTCTGGCTCACAATTAAAGCCACAGTGTCCTGTTCCTACTGTCGATTTATGGATCTCCTTCGTCCGCCGTCCTGTGGACTTGCACTCCGATCTCGGAGGGGGAGCTAGCTGATTCTCACAGAGCATCGTGTGCAAACAAATCTCCTTTCTTAAACTCTACCACATATGTGTAATCTCATTATGTTTTAGTTTGTTCTGTATTCAGACTCTGCCTTTCTTATATAGGGGTTTGGAGGGGTTGAGGGAGTATTTTCCCCAGAATTTATATTTGCCCTTCTTTTTCATTGTTAAGAGGAGAAATACATGCTTCCTACTCCCTGCAATTCGCCCCGACCAAACACACAATGTCCTTAAACTTTAGTCTATTATCTGGAAACCATCATATCTTTACTTTTAAGCCAACTAGCTTGTTTTCATTGGGATCTAGTTCTTCTATTTGGATGACTATAATTTTAATACAGCTGTTAGGATCATTTATTTATTTAACAAAACTTATAGAGCACTAGCCCCGTGATGGGTTCTTTTTTTCTAAGAGCATTACAAATATTAACTGACTTAATTTCTTGCAACAGCCTTATAAGTTGGTCCTATTATTATCTCTGTTTGAGAGATGGAAAACCGAGCTCAGAGAGGCTGAGTCACTTGCTCAAGGTCACACAGCTGGTAAGTGGTAAGGTTAAAATTGAAACCCACAGAGATCCAGAGACCTTGTCCCTAAGCACTATAGTATGCTGCCTCTCTAAGAAGTTTCTCCTTCAGTAGTTGCTAATTCTTTTCATTTATTCATTGTGTTTAATACCTTTATCTTGTTCTCTGGTTTTTCCAGACTCAGTTCTCTGTGCAGGTGACCTCTCTCCAGGGGGGCCCTCTCTCCCTGCTTGCTCTCAAGTCCTCCAGCAGAGCTGTCCTCTCAGGAGGCCCTCAGTCAAGCCATTGCTACTGGATTATTGTTTTCTTCTTTCTTAGTTTCCTTTTTCAAAAATAAGCAAAAGCTGGAGTACATTTCCAGGTAGCCTCCCCCAAAAAGGAGAGAGGAGCTAGCTTTTTGAATCCTTTCATGTCTGAGTCTCTTCTTTAATTTGGCTTCAC
>RJWJ010028706.1:0-21200 GCA_004363605.1 Indri indri | reverse complement strand
ACACACACACACACACACACACACACACACACACACACACACACACACAATTATATATATTGGTTTCCAAGCCACCAAACTGCAACCTCAGTTCCAATCCATGACAGCTTCCTCCGTCTAAAATAATCTATGCTCTTTTTCTGCTTTGGTATTTGTGTTTAATTTCATGGCTTGAGAAATACTTCCTAAACGATCACTTAATGATTAGCATTAACTTAATAAGCCTAATAGTTAAGTACCTATCTCCATGCTTTTTCCTGCAATTTTTTCTTCCCTCATAAATCCCCCCTTCCAAGGAATATCCACCTAATAATCTATTTATCTTAATCCTTCAAGGCCTATTTTAAATGCCACCAACTCCATGAAACCTTTCCTAATTCCTCTGAAGAGAATTAAGATGTGTTCTTTTCTTTTTGTGTTCCCATCTTGTTTATTGTCTACTTTTCAAATCTGACTTAATTTATATCATTTTTCCTAGTTGTGCATTCTGCATTACACACTTACTAAAACAAGTATTAAATTGAACCAATTGCTTGTATGAGATTGAAATATTTTTGTAATAATGTAATTCTGTGGTTTTGTGAGATTGTAGTGCATTAATCCATGTAACATACCTAGTTTAATTTAGAACTCTTCCTCACACATATGTTAATTTTACATTTAAGATAATGCTTGGTGCTTTAATATTATCTGACCAGAGAATGAGGTGGACTAATTAATCAAATATTCTGTGTAACAGATGCAATAAAAAATTTGTATACATGTATATACATACATACAAACACACGCTCACACCAACTATGCACGGCCTCACCATTAAACAATAGGATGTGCAAAACACCTTTATACCAATCCACATTGTACACATTAATTATTGACATCAATTTCAAGAACATCATTTATATGTACGATACGCTGCACAGAGTGGTTAACATGCTTTAGAATTGACACCCATTTTCTGGTTTGTCTTACCCAAATCTATCTCATTCTGTTCTCAGATCCATCCTTTTTCCACTGCAGCATGCATCTAAACTGTTTATGAGTAAAGACCTCAAGCAACTGGCAAGGTGAAGTAATTTCAATCAGGAAAGCATCTTCTCATCATACTGGGAAAATAAAGACAAGGAATTTTTTGCTTTGAAGTGGGATGTCAATTTAGAGTACATAAAATGTACAACCAGCTCAGGCTGGACAAAACTTCCAGGATTTAGTGCTGAAAAAATTGTCCTGAAGACCAGGAAAGATTGTGCTGAAAATGTATTTGAACTCTGCACATTCATGTAGCATAGAACTTATTACATTATATTGCAATTACTTCTTCATATATCTATACGCTACTTCAGATCGTGAGCTGTGCCTGAATACTCTTTATTTCTGTGCCTCCAGCACCAAGTTCAAGGGTAGGACTCTAGTAGGTACTCACCTACCCACTGAGTGAATTCATAGATTAATTAACATATGAATCAATGCAGAGACTGATGGTGAGTCAAACTTTTTTTCTTGACTTTGTCTTAACATAGCTGAAGCAAGCTGCAGTATATTCTACACATTCTACAATTTTTAAAAAAAATGGTGGGCAAAAAATATGCAGCCTGAGGTTTCCATTGAGAAAATTATTCAAGAACATATTAAAAGATGATTCATTTTTATTCATTCAAACTACAATGATCTATGTTGTGCTTTTCATGGGCGAGGCACAGCATTAAGTGTTGAGGGATACTGGAAGGTGCAATTCAGACAGACATATAATTAGAGCAGTAGTTTTCAGCTGGGGACAACTTTAGGTTCCCAAGGGACATTTGAAATAGCTGGTGACATGCTTGGATGTAATAATTGGGGTAGAGACTAGGGGTGCCGCTAAATATCCTACAATGAATAGTTAAGGCCCCCCACAACAAGGAACTGTTCATTCAAAATGTTGATCAATAGTGCCAAGATTGAGAAACCTTGATTTAGAAGGATCATGAAATATAATAAATACTAAACTTATTTGGTTCTGAAATGGCACAAGGAGAATGTTATCACCTCTACTTCAGGTGGTCATGTAAGGCTGACAGCAGAACTTCAAGTACATTTGCCATCAATATAAGATAACGTAAGTCCTAGGCAAAAAGTCTAGTAAAGTTGGGGCAGATGATAGCTAACGTTTTGTGGAATCATGCTGCAGAGTGATGAAGGGATTACCTCAAAAGAGATGAGAAATATTTTTCTTAGTATGACACATTTATATACAGTCATATGACATGAAATCCTTCTTTATCATACTAGGGGAATAGATTGCATTCTGGAGAAAATTAAAAAATCATTGAATAATATTTTAGCAAAGGAATATAATGATGAAACATGCAAATATTTTTTACAAAAAAACTTACCAAAAAAAGAAAACTGGGGAAGCACTGGAAGCATTTGAGGCCAAAAGCCAGGTAGAGTTTATTTTGCAATGAAATCTAAGAGTAATTACCATTCTCCAAACCAAGGATACAACAGTGAAAATGGAGAGAAAGGAATGAATTTGGGGATAATTAAGGAAATAAAATGATTACTATAGCCTTGTAGCATAGCTTGATGTCTGGTAAAATGAAGCCTCTTGATTTTTTTTCCCTTTGCTTTAGGTTGCTTTGGCTATGTGGGCTCTTTTCTGCTTCGATATGAACCATAGAATTATTTTTTCCAGATCTACAAAAAATGACATTGGTACTTTAATGGGGATTACATTGAATTTGTAAATCACTTTGGGTAGTACACACATTTTAACAAGGTTGATTCTGTCAATGCGTGAACATGATATGTTTTTTCATGTATTTACATCTCCTGTGACTTCCTTCCTTAGTGTTTCACAGTTCTCCTTGTAGAGCTCTTTCATTTCCTCGGTTAAATATATTTTTAGGTATTTCATTTTCTTTGTTGCAATTGTGAAAGGTATTGAGTCTTTAATTTAATTCTCAGCTTTACTGTTGTTGGTGTATAGGAATGCTACTGATTTGTGTATATTGATTTTGTAGCCTGAGACTTTGCTGAATTATTTACCAATTCCAGTAGTCTTATGGCAGAATCCTTGAGGTTTTCTAGATATAAAATGACATTGTCAGCAAAGAACAATAGTTTGACCTCTTCTTTCCCCATTTGGATACCCTTGATTTCCTTCTCTTGCCTGATTATTCTGGCTAGGAATTCCAGTACTATGTTGAACAGAAGTGGTCCAGTACTCGCACAAGAACAGAGACCTAGACCAATAGATCAGAACAGAAAACCCAGATATAAAACCATCACCATATTGTCATTTGATCTTTGACAAAGCAGAGAAAAACGTACACTGGGGAAAAGAATCCTTATTCAATAAATGGTGCTGGGAAAATTGGATAGCCACATGTAGAAGACTGAAATAGGATCCACATCTCTCACCTCTCACAAAAATTAATTAACAATGGATAACAGACTTAAACCTAAGGCATGAAACTATAAGAATTCTGGAAGAAGAGACTGGACAAACTCTTATAGATATCAGCCTAGACAAAGAATTTTTGAAGAAGACCTCAAAAGCAATCACAGTAACAACACAAGTGAATGAAGGGGACCTGATAAAATGGAAAGGCTTCTGCACTGCCAAGGAAACAATCAATAGAGCGAATACACAGCCTACAGAATGGGAGAAAATATATGGATGCTATATATCTGATAAAGGGCTAATAACCAGAATCTACAAAGAACTCAAGTGAATCAGCAAGGAAAACCAAACAACCACATGAAAAAGTGGGCAAATATATGAACAGAAGCTTTTCAAAAGAAGACAGAGTACTGGCCAATAAACATACGAAAAAATGCTGAATGTCTCTAGTGATCAGGAAAATGCAAATCAAAACCACAAAGAGCATCACTTAACTGCAATGAGAATGGCTTCCATCAAAAAGTCTGAAAACAACAGATACTGGAGTAGATTCAGAGAGAAAGAAACACTTACACACTGTTGGTGGGACTGCAAAATAATACAACCTCTACAAAAAGTAGTATAGAGATAACCTCAAATAACTAAAAGTAGACCTATCATTTGATTCAGCAATAACACTGGATATTTCCCCCAATGAAAAAAAGACATTTTATAAAAAAGACACTTGCACTAGAATGTTTATAGCAGCACAATTCACAGTTGCAAAGATGTGGAAACAACCCAAGTGCCCATCAATACATGAGTGGGTTAATAAAATCTGGTATATGTATACCATGGAGTACTACTCAGCCATAAAAAATAGTGAACTAATACCTTTTGTAACAACCTGGATGGAACTGGTGACCATCCTTTTAAGTGAAGAATGATAAGAATGGAAGAACAAAAATGATATGTACTCACTACTAAATTGAAACTTATAGAATAAGACTCATGTGCACATATGGTAGTAAAATTCAATGGTAATCAAGCAGGTGGAAGGGGAAGGAGGGGATGGGTAAATTCACACGTAACAGGTACAACGCATACTATGTGGGTGATGGATACACTTAAAACTCTGAATCAAACCGTACAAAAGCAATTCATGTAGTCAAAATGTTTATAACCTCATAATATTTTGAAATTTTAAAAAAAGAAGATAAAATGAAAGTATTTTATAAAAATCATCTCTGAGGTGGAAAGTGATTAGAGAAGAGAATGACACCCAGGCTTCTGGCTTTCCCTGTTAGTTAACTGCACTGTAAATTACCCTTAGGAATACAGTTGTTCATGAGAGGAACACACTGGGTCCAGTGAAGTATATGTAGAACATGTGGTTCCTAGACATCACTCAAGTAGAAGTACCTAGTAAGTATTTGGAATTAAGGAGGTAATTCCAGTGGGAGACATGGATTTGAGAGTCATCAACCTATGGATAGACATTAGAACCATAGGGATATAAATGTCTATCTGAAGAAAATATAGAGATGAAAGGATAAGATAACCAAAATGAAGTTCCATAAAGTGACTGAGTCAGGTTTTAGGAATTCAAACTAAGTCTTTAGAAGGATTATAGGAACCTTGGTAAACAGATGCAAAGAGTTCAGAATCAGCAGAATAAACAAGTTATATCTGACATATTTTCATTAAATCTATTTTAATAAATAGAATATTAACAATAAATGAAGAAAAATGTAATTTTAGGGCACACTAGTGATACTTTATACTTCCACATGAGATAAATAAAAGTGATAGCAACTCCATGCTAAGAAACAAAGAGAGGTATATCTGGCACATTGTAGGTGCTTAAAAAATATTTTTAGGATGCAGAAATATCTGTAATACATATGAAAGGTATAGCAGATGCGCAAAGTTTACAAAGTAGTGTGTTAATGAAGGAGAAACTAGGTCAGCTATGGCCCATGATAGAGCCAATCTCCTACCAAGAATCACCCCACTGATTTTTTTTTTTCATTTCATGGAATTTGTAACACCAAAATTTTTCTTAAAATAGAAGCAAAATAATGGTTAACATAGAATCATCAAAAAGTAGAAATAATAGATCTCTTAAACTTATTCTTGTCTAACTGAAATTTTGTATCTTTTGATTAACATTTCCCAAGCCTTTGGTAACTACCATTCTACTCTCTGAGTTCAACTTTTTTAGATTTCACATACAAGTGATATCTTATTTAATTTAGCCATTCCACAATATATACATATTTTAGAACATATTGCATGTAATATATATAATTTTACTTGTCAATTAAAAGATAAATTAATAGATTTGTATATGTTGAACCATCCCTGCATCTCTGGGATGATGCCCACTTTGTCGTGATGGATTATTTTTTTGATAAGGGCCTGAATTTGGTTTGCTAGGATTTTGTTGAGAATTTTTGCATCTATATTCATAAGGAATATTGGTCTTTTGTTTTCTTAATTTTTGTATCCTTTCCTGGTTTGGGCATCAGCGTAATGTTGGCTTCATAAAAAGTATTCCTTCTCGATGTTGTGGAATAATTTCTGCAGGATAGGCACCAGTTCTTTCTAGCTCTGGTAAACTTTGAGTGTGAAACCATCTGGTCCGGGACTTCTCTTATTAGGAAGATTTTTTATTAGTACTTCAATTTTGGTACTTGATATTGGTCTGTTCAGGAATTCTATTTCTTCCTGATTAAGCCTAGGGAGGCTATGGGTTTCTAAGAATCTTTCCATTTCTTCCACGTTTTCAAGTTTATGTACATAGAGGTTTTTATAGCATGCATAGGTGATATTTTGTATTTCCATGGTATCAGTTGTAATTTCTCCTTTTTCATTCCTGATTAAGCTTAGTAGAGTCCTTTATTTTCTCACTGATAAGTGGATTTTCTTCTGCCTCTGTCACCCCTGACATAGCAAGACCTCTTTCTCCTCCTCAGCCTACTTAATGTGAAGACAATGTGGATAAGGACTTTTATGATGACCCAATTCCACTTAATGAATAGTAAATACATTCTATTTACTCCTCCTCCAGCCTCCATGGATCTCCTCCTGTCTTTCTGACTGGGCCCTTTCCAATGCCTATGCCTCAGCTCTTCCTTCACTGTTGGTGATACTCAAGCTCTGTGCTCCTTCTCTTCCTTATGATTTTCTTAATAACATTTTCTCTAGCCTACTTTATTATATGAATATAATATATAATACACATAACATACAAAATGTGTGTTAATCAAATGTTCAAATTATCGGTAAGGTTTTGGGGAAGTCAAAAGGTTTAGACAAATTTTTCACTATATGGGGGGTGTGGTCAGCATCCATAACCCCCATGTTGTCCAGGGGTCATCTGTACTTTGTTGGAAATTAAAGCAATCTCTTTCAAGTTTCAAGAGGCGCCTTCAAATTCTAGGATTAAATAATAGAATCTATACCTTTCACGTCTTGAGATATTTTTATCATTTACCTTATTGACCTTGATCTTTTCAAACAAAAATAGTCGTGGTTTGTTTTTGCTGTTGTTTCATATCCTTAAATGTCAGTGCCTCCCGATCAACTTTGTCATTTTCATTTTGTTTTCTGAACCATCCTATTCTTTCAGGAATTTGGTTCCTTTATGCTTTCTCCTTCATCATTCACTTCAAAATCTACTTTTCAGAAAAC
This sequence comes from Indri indri, assembly GCA_004363605.1. Lineage (NCBI taxonomy): Eukaryota > Metazoa > Chordata > Mammalia > Primates > Indriidae > Indri > Indri indri. The sequence goes on along the minus strand of RJWJ010028706.1, from coordinate 14,140 downwards.
AACGTATGTCACTTATATTAATATCATAATACATATTTAACATATTAAAGTACTAATTAACCAATATATTGATATAAATAGCTAATTTAACTATGACAACAGGATAAATTCCTTTATTTTCTGGTGTTTAAGACAGACTGCAAGTGCAGTTTCATTGCAATAACTACACTGCAATTAATGTAGTAAGGAGGAGGAAGAAGAATTTTTGTACATTGAAATTACACTATGCAATATTTACCAATTTGTTTTCATTTGAAGATATTTAAATAAAGCTCTTTTCTGCTCCAAGACAGGAGATAACTATTTAATTATGTTTCTCTTATGAAAAAAGTATTTCCAACCTAAGTGGATATACCTGAAATAAAGCAGTCCATTTTTTAATATGTTAATAGAAATATGTTATTCCTCTTTGTTTTAGAACTTTTCTTATACTTTTTGATTTTCCACATTGACTTTCATTCATCTACACACACACACACACACACACACACACACACACACACACTTTGTAGAAGTCTTCTCAATCATCTGTTATGGAAGGTGAAGGCCTTTAAGAGGTAATTTATCCCATGCACTTCATTCAAAGATGTATAACCTAGCTTCAAACAATTTTGAGGAGTGAACCTACCATTACTACATGAAAATACATTTTATTATAAGTCAGTGTTTTCAAAAACATTTATGGGAGATTTACTTTCTTTAATCTAAAGTTTCATTAATTAGTAACTTAAATAAATTCATCCCATTAACCAACTGAATTTATTATTATTCTGCTTCTAAAAATCTATGACTCTTCAAGACAGGTATCCCCTTTGTGCATTAAGATTTTATACTTGAGATTTTTTATATTTCTAATAAACATTAAGTGGCTTCTTCCATATACATTTAATACCTAATCCAGCCTTTAGACCAGTACTGTCTTATATGGAAATTGACTGCATGATTAAGAACACGCCCCACTATACTGTCCAATATGGTCTCCAATAGCCACATGTGCCCACTGGGCATTTGGGATGTTGTTAGTGCCACTGAGAGAATAAATTTTTAATTTTATTTACTTTTAATTAACGTAAATTCATATTTAAATAGCTAAATGTGGCTAGTGGCTACTATGTCAGTCAGCATAGCTTTAGCTGATTATGTTCACAAATTGATAAAAAATCAGAGACCACATGGTTTTCATTATAACCTTGTAGGGTAGATGGTAGAAATAGTGTCAGAAAGGAATAAAGATATTTCATATATCTTTTCCCACATGCCATTAAATAATTTACTCAGTGAGCTAAATGTACTTTGAAAAATTAGTTTATGTAAAATTGATACCCATTGTGATATCATGGGGGATTCATCAAAATTAACTGCTTTCGTCTTGTTTTTCCAGTTTATTCATTTTCCATGTTGTTAAATTGTTAGCAATTTGTTTTCTCTTAGTTTGCTAATTAGCCATAATATTGTTAAAATTCATATCCTGTATTTCAACATATAGCTAGGTGTCTTTTTCAGTACAATAAAACACATTTTGTTTTCCTCTGTCCAACTCTCTAGGTTAGAATTTACTGTTAAATAACTATTTTTTTTCCTCTTAGACCTCCCAAGTGATGTTGACTCATTAGTAATCCATCTTTGTCTAATTTTTCTTTCCTTCCTTTCATCCTCTCTTCCCCCTCCTTCCTACTCTTCTTTCCTTTCCTACTGTATCCAAGTGCTTACTAATGCATACTACGTGCACAGTGACATATATGTGTTTTAGCTTTCTATTACTGCTGTAACAGGTTATCACACCCATAGCAACTTAAAACAACGCATATTCATTATCTTTCCATTCTAGGGGTCAGAAGTCCTAAACACAAGATGTTGGCAGGGCTGCTTTCCTTTGGGAGTCTTTAGCAGAGAGAGACTTGTCTTTTCCAGATTAGAGGATAACTGCATTCTTCGGCTCCTGCCTTCTTTCTTCATCGTCAGAGCTGGTAGTGTATCACCTTTAAATCTCTCTCTCTCTCTCTCTCTCTCTCTCTCTCTCTTTCTTCTTCTACTCCTTTCTCTCACCTCTGTTACCACATCTACCCCTGTGACTCTGACCTTCCTGTTTTTTTTTTTTTCTTACAAGGACCCTTGTTATTACATTGGACCCAGCTGGATAATCTTGTCATTTCAATATCCTTAATTTAATCACATCTGCAAGTTCCTTTTTGCCATGAAGTTAACATAGTCACAGATTCTGGGGATTAGGACATGAACATCTTTGGGGGAACATTATTCTGTCTACCACAACATGCATTTATAGCTTTTTAAGATACAAAACTTTTAGTACTGTTTTGAAAGAAGTTACCCTATTTGTGTGTGTGTGTGTGTATATATATATATATATATATATACACACACACACACGCCAATTTAAAAAATAGTGTGCTTATAATAGATGTGTATATATACACATATATAATAACATGTAACAAAGGTAACATATAAATGAATAGCTAGATGTGTGATACAAGAAGATGATGGAGTACTTATTCTTACGGTTCATAAATTTTCAAGATATATTAAAAATTATACTTTAAAGATCCTTGATCAGCTCACATATTTCCTGATACCACAAATTTCTTTTTTTGTTTTTGCATACTTCCAATTATGCTCTTTTATATTATGTCTAGAAAAGAAAGTACTTAACAATACTGTTGGGTGACAGTTTGGTGATTCAAGTTGTATTTTATCTAATTTATTGATATGTAAGTAGTATGGCACAAAAGTCTTGCTGCAGCCAAGAAATATTATATTAATCACTTCACCTCTATATATCTGGCCTGTTACTCTAATCTAGCTGATCAGATTTGTGTCAGAATGAAAGCTTTCCATCCAAAACCTTAATGTAAACAAACAAGCTTTTCTTTACTGAATGTGGATCTAGTTAACAGACCAACTTTTGTCATGAAAACGTATGATCACACTCTTAATTCAATTTGCTTTAAACCACTTAACATGTTATAGTAGAAAGAACATTGGTCTGGAATAAGATTAATATTGATTTATATCCTGGCTTGGTCACCAGTAGTCTGTAACTTTTGGCTCATTTCTTTATCTTTCTAAGTTTTGGTTCCCTCATCTGTAGGATAGAAATAATAGTACTTACCCTCATAGTCCTTATGACAGTGGCTGCCTGACACAATGAGATTCTATTAGTAAATGATAGCAAGTTTTGTCAAGATTACCTTTAACAGTGGATAGGAAAGGACAAATCATACAACATTATTAAGTAACTGGTATAGTCAAAAGAAAAGCTAAGAAACAATCTTGTCTGAGCAATCAGATACCAGCTATTAGGTAAATTTCTAAGTAATATACAACTTTATGCAGAGACTTTGAGTTCAGTTTTTCCTTTGTTTGCCAGTTATCAATCTACTTTTACATGATTTTAAAGACATCCAATATCTGATTTTTAATGTTATTTTATTTTTTTCTCATCTTATACAATGTACAAGAGCTATTCTTACTTTTTTCCTCTTTCTCTAAACATTTTTAATGTATTTTTCATGATGTTATGCATTGGAACAGTAAAGTAAAAAATTCACCATTAGGTCATTTTCATTTCATATCTAACATTCAAAACTTGGTATTCATTTGACTTTATTTTATATATGTTAAATATACATATATTAATATATACATCAAGTAAAAGCATATAGAAAATATTAATATATGTGTTCATCTGAGTGTATGAATGTTGCATACATAAAGCTAAAGGATAAAGTATATACACATATAATGTTACACAAAACACGAATCATGCATGTATCCATAGAAAGACAACACACAAAGTTAAATATATACACATAAAGCATAAAACATCTATTTATAATTGTAAACACATAAAATTAATGAAGACATATATATACAGAGAAATGTATAAACTATGTAAAATCATTATCTGTAAAAAACAGAAAGGTACATATTATTTTATTGCTGCTTAAAAATTGTTAAATACCACTGCCACCACCACCACCGCCACTGCTACTACTACCACCACCACCACCACCACCTAACTCAGGCACTCGCCTAAATTACTGCACAATGACTATTGAAATATCCTACTAAATATTACCCTTGCTAGCAGTTTTCTTATGTATTGTTATGTATTCTAATCTACTCTATTTTTCAAACTGTCCAGATAGCTGTCTTTCTAATAGTACATACTTGATTCTTATGTTTAGGTTTTGAAATTTCTAATGGAACTGCTTTGTTTGTGGGGTAGCAAGATGAGGTAACTCCCTGGCATGGCCTACCAGGATCTTTACAATCTGGCCCTCCTGACTTCTCAAACTTAATCCCTGGGCCTCTTCACTAATCTCAGCACTCAAAGCCAAATCATACTTTGGTGTTTTTCCCCTCAAAGTGATTCAGCTAGGTTATTTTTTTTTTCTTTTTTTCACTGTCCCTTTATCTAACTATCCCATCTGACTGACTGCCTGGCATAATTTCTATGCACCCATCAAGACTTGTCTAATAATTCTATTTATTCTTCTGGAAAGCTTTCCTTAATTTGTCTAAGCATTAATCATTCTCTCTTTATGCCAGCAAGTTTCTAATACTTTCATCTACTTTTCTACTATTTTTCTTTAATGCACATGCTTATTACCTATCACCTTACTCATACTTCATGATGCTACAGGCCACAGTCTTCACCTCTAGCATAGTGTTTTTGACATGGTAACTATAGAGGAAATATTGAGTTAATGAGTAAATGAGCAAATGAATTAAATTGGCAAGTGGGCTTGTGTTTTTAAATTCAAAGTTTAAAAAACGTCTATCATAATTGCCCTAATAGTATATAAACACATTTGTATCTAAACAAGGGAACAATATCCCCAGTTTATTTCCATCCCTGGAGACACCATTATACATATATAAGTATATAAATCTGTAGATAGATTTAGCACTTATACAAATGAGACATATATATATGAGATATATACATGAGATATATATAAATCTGTAGACAGATTTATATTTAACACTTATACAAATGAGATATACTATAAAAATGTATATATCTTGCTCTTTTTGCTCAATACGGTATCTTAATGCTCTTCTTTTAACATTACAAAGAAATCTTGTTTTTTTAACAAGAGATATAACCAATATTATGTAATTAGCTTTATTAACCTATCCTCCATTGATAAACATTTAGATAATTTCTATTTTTTTACTATAACAAGTAATGTTACCATGAATATCTTTACACATACACATGCACAAACACCCGCACACATATAACTGTGCCCATGTGAAAACATAAAGTTAAGATTGCTTCAATTATAATTATTATATCTACGTGCATACATTTAAAATTTGGATACATAGTGATATATAATTCTCCAAAATTTTACCAATAAATACATATTTTTTTACAGTCAAAAACTTAAAAGTAAATTCGTGAAAAAAAAACTCAGATTCAATAAAATTCTTCCTACTATTTCATTCTTCTGAGAAAATTGGCAAAGGATTTTTATAATTACATTTCGAGAGGTAAGTAGCACTTTCCATCTCCAAAATAATCTAAATCTGCATACTGTAATATCTAAATAAACATAGTTAAATTATTTTTGACTTGCTGTATGTTAATAACTAAAGGTTACAATAAATTTATACTTATGCTTACAATTTACAGTTGGCTACTGACTGTATTGGCAGTATAAAATCAGGTGTTTGGATTTAAAATTATTCAGAGTACTAGCTTCATGACAAAGTTAGGCTTTACATTTAACCATTATGGCCAAAGTGGAGAATTAATAGACTTTTGAAATTTCATATATATTTAGGTGCTAAATATTAGAGTATAGAAAATTGCAAATTTGGGATGATCTTTGTATTCAATATCTATGTTCAGTTAATTTGGTTCGAACACTATAGAATCATCTGAGTCAGGTAAAAGATGCTAATATTTATGATCAGAGAGCTAACACAAATTATTTTTTGGCACATACCAATTTTAAGAGATCTTAATATATTACTCTTCAGAGTTCAGGCAATATTGGTAAATTATATAAGCTATAAAGAAATAGCTGACCTTGTGGGCATAAAGACTAAATCTAATTTGCTTTAAATTATATTAGTCAAATCTATTGTTTATTTGGCTTAGGAAAAACAATTCCACCAAACAACATTGATTGATATTTGGGAGTTATATCTTCAGTTATAATATTCAATTATATAATTGGCAGTCAGAAAACAAACTAATGATCACTAATATGAAAATGTTATTTCTTACCTTGTTTAAATATAGAATTTATATTCAGTTGGCAAGAATGTTATTATGCAAAGTACCAATAAAATAAGCATATTGGAAACAGACTGAAAATTCACATTCGAATTCAAGATTTTCAGTATTCTGATTTATTTAGATAATAACTAACCAGCTGCCGAAGGATCAAATGGAAGATGTGGGTTAATAGTGGAGTATCTACAAGTACATGGAGATACCTACATTTAACCTTTGCTGCAACATAATGCATTTGACATTTTTAAAGATATAAAAAAACCTAATTTTGAAAAAGCAATCTCATTGGTAGTGAATTGCCAATTCTTTTTCTCCTTTTTTCTGGCAACCATGAGACCCAGATGCTAAGCACTGGAAGATATTTCTTCCAATAGCAGCATCTGGCGTGCTGGCAGACTCCATAAGCAATTTTGTTTTATGGCTTTAAAGCAGCTTCTGGGTCTATTACATGGTTAATCTGATGGGCTGTCTGGGCTGCCTTGTCCTCCTGGATGCCATATGCCAACAGCTAGAGATGCAGTGAACTGTCTGCCCATTAGGGCTGCTATAAAGAGAACACCTGAAAAAAATCAGCTGCAAAGAGTGCGCTCTACTTCTGTTCAGCCATTACAGTATCAGTGATGACTGACCTGGCGAAAATAGTGCTGAAAACTTGCCAAAAATGTTCAATGCTTTCTGAGCACCAGGGAAGACTAGAAAATTGGAAATAATAAAATATTCAGGATATCACTGTATCATTTGATACTGAAACAAGCATTTGCTTTTATTCCTCACACAAGAGAAGGAAATGAGGATTAGAATTGTGAAGGTAAGAGACACAAATTTGATTACAGCCCTTCTGTGGCAAATATCTCATGAAAAGTATATTCCCCTAGTGTTAGGAATTCTGTAGAATTCATTTTTATATTTTCAGGGCCTATCAGAGTATCTGAACATGGGAGAAATGGAGTAAGTGGTTTTAAATAAATGAAAGCAAATAAAATGAAAAAGCTATCGCTATTGTGCATACTTTTTATAATTTTTAAGCCATTTGCATCATTTATTTATCTTTTAGATATTACATCCTATATTACTTCTTCAGAGAATATTTTTTTTAACCACCAGACTGGATTCTATTACCCCTTCATGCACCTCAGGATCTACAGAAACATGACTTTATATCATTTAACACCATACCTGTGTGATCATAGTAAATTACATTCTAATCCTTTAGTTGAAAACAGGTTAATTTTGGTTTAATTTAAAACATGTCAAAATATGAAAATATCTTGGTTTTTTTTCACATGAGAACCAAGGCATGTTTTTTAGTTAAGTGGGGATTAATTCTAAGTTTCTACTCTATTTGATTAATGATTTTCTCCCACGTGAGACTAAGCTCTGTGATGGCTGGATCTATTTTTGCCATATGTGTCAACAACACCTATCTCTATCTCTTCATGGTAATGATATGAGTTCAATAAATACTTGTAGGATTAGTTATATTTATTTCTTCAAAACTTAAAAGCTCCTATATACCTATTCCTTTTTCACTAGCCACCTCATTATCTCATGCTTGGTCATATTGATCATTAAAATGAGTTCCATGAGGCCAGGTAGAGTGTCCTGTATTTTTATAACTTCTAAGAAGCTTAGCTCAATACATTTGTTTTATGAAACATTTCCTTTATTTTAACTGTTGGTTCAAAGTTCTACAAATCCATAATCTTTCAGGATTTGAACCTAAATTTCTCAGTCATAATTTTGTTTCTCTCAATCTACCAATTTTATTTCTTATGACTTCTTGGCACAAATCATATGCTTTTGTAATGTTGATATTTCTTTCATCAAAAAACCAAAGAGCATTATTAAATCTACTACAAATGCAGCATGGCACAAGGAATCCTGATTTACCACACTAAGATGGTAAACATATTTGAAATCAAGACTAGGCCTAACAGCAGTGACAATATAGTTGTCATGGCCTGCAAATGTGCACATTTGGTCATAACTGTTCAATTACATGATGGGTGTTGATGGTACTATGTGACTGGAAATTAATTGCTGTTTAAAATACCCTCAAAAAGATTATACTCTGATTTAACATTAAAATAAACAAAAATGTTGCATAGATGTGAAGGCAAAGAATGGAGCTGTATAATAGAATAAAATTTGTCTCAGAGAACCCTCTCAATGAATATAAAATAAACATTTAAAGCAATAAAGACTAGGCTTAAGTCAGTAATTAATAGAAAATAAGAGAGACTGATGGTATTGATGTCTTTGAGTCAGGTCCTCCTTATCAAGCTCTAGCTGCCTATACTAGTTTTCCATTGCTTTCATGACAAATTACCACTCGTATAGTGGTTAAACAACATAAATTTATTATCTTAACAGTTTTGTAGGGCAGAAGTCTGACATAGGCCCTATCTGGCTAAAACCAAGGTGTTGGCAGGGATGCGTTTCTTTCTAGAGGCTCTAGGGGAAAAGCCATTCTCTGTTCCTTTCGGTCGTTGGCAGAATTCAGTTACTTGCTGGTATTTTTTTATACTATATCACTCTGTTATCATCTGCTTCTAGTTCAGGCCAAAGGTGCACAGGAGTCTATTTCATGCGTGATATGATACTTAACAATTCACAAAATGTAATTATGAAAATAAATATAATGTTATAATGACAAAAATATAATTGCTATAAAAATTTTAATTTTAAAATACAATTTTTAATTTAATCATAAAAATTAAAATTTAATGAGTAAATCTATAATTTTATTCAAAGAAAACAATCACATAATAAGAATAAATTCCTTTATAGTCAAAAATTTGTTATTCTACAAATTAAACCAAGTTAAAATTTCTTTGAATTTAATGCCTATAACATACATATTATTTGTTCTTCACATGTATGTTACATGAGGGAGAAAATGAAGTATTTCATTAATTTATATATCTATGCCTTTATGAGTTTATCATATTGGTTCAGAATCAAAATGTTATGTGAATCTAATCACCTGAAGGCATTAGGGAGTGATTTAGACAAAAACGTTCATTTTCAGAATAGTATCACATTTATGCTGAGAAAAATGTAGTATACCACCCATGTCTTCAAACGTTTGTCCAGAAATAGCCAACAGAAAACACTCGGAAGTTGATAAATTGGTTTTAGGCAAATCTACTGCTCTAGGCATTATGCTATAACTTCATGCAAGGATAATTTTCCCGACTCCCACCAAATAAATTTATAATAAACCACTTTTGCATGTCTTTATACAAGCAGACCAAATAGTAAGACAAAAAAGAATTATATTGAATTAGTCAAGGAATTAGACAGATGGTTTGTCAAAGCAGAAAATCCAATATTAAAATTACTTAATAATCTTACTGAAAATATATACTTTTAAACCTAAAGCACCCAGTTGTCTTATTCTTCCTTCTGCCTCATAAAGAGTCACTAGATAAGTAACCCAAAGGGATTCTGTGGGTCAGTTTGGCTGAGTAGATCTGGCTTTAATGATACTCTAGAACCTGTTTGTCATTTTGGGTTTCCAGCTGCACTAGAACTTCAGGAATCATAAAGAAATTATTTTTTTTTTTCCATTTAACAAACAATGTCTTAAAGAGAATTAGGTTCAGATCATGCTATTGCCATCCAGCTTCTCTATATCCTGGGATTAGCCTGGGCATTGGGAAGCCATATTGGTTATGCTCTTGTTCATTGATGATTTTGTTTTTATATTGCTTGGCTTAGGAAAGAGGCTAAATATTTCAGTATTCTTATATTAGCAGGGGTACCTTATTCTACAAGAGACAAAAATGATTTTAAATAAAGTTGCTTTCTCCAGTTATAAATTTTAAAATTTTTGTCCAGAAATTCTATATTAAATAAAGCATATTTTGAATATGTAATATTTTCCACAATTAACCAGAGACTGCCTATTGCCAAGCAGAAAACATAAAGCTTGACAATTTATTTCGTTCTTAAAAAATAATAGTAAGTACTGTTAAAAGGATGAACACTTCTTTGGCCTTACTCTGTCCTTTCAGTCAACTTTTATTGCTGCAGTGTTTCTATATTTTGTAACAATCAGACTCAAATTTTAGATGACTACCAAAGAATTGGAAGTAAATAAAAAAGTCTTTGAATTCTAATGTTTATCAAAGTTTAGTTTACTCACAATGTTTCACTTCAGATAAACATCAAAGAGACAAATAACAAAAAACAGAAAGCAAACAGCTAGTAATATAACCATCTTATTTCATTCCTTTGTATTAAAAGATATGTTACTGTACTAAAACATATACACAAAGAAAACCTGTGAAGAATTCATCTTTGTTTTGTTATTAATACTTGGTCAATGGCAGCTATTTGGCAGTTCAAGAGACTTTAAGAATTGTTGTAGAAGTTTCCACTTAAAATGTGAGAACATTCTTTGAAGCCAATTTTTATGGAAAATTACTAAGATACATAGAAAAAGTAGGTCTTTGTGGATCATGGGTAGAGTTCACATCTTGTGTTACCACTCTCATGCTGTGTTTTGCCTATGATTGGTAGTCCAAAGGCATCGTTTGGGTGGAATCATATTGTTTAGGAGTAGTAACTCATGCTGTTCTGCTACAAAACAATCAGTAACACACACTTCAATTGTACAAAAGAAAAGAGAAAGAAGTGCTATTATTTTGATAATAAAGATATTAAGAGGGAAGATGAGAGTGGCTTAAATAAAAATTATATTGACTTTTAAAAAATATTTTCTACATACTCATGGCCTGATAACTTTATTATTATTTGAGACAGAAACCTGGTTTGCCCATGTGTTTTCAGTGATCCTTAGGGAAAGAGTGTTGGTTCAGCTGCCATAGGTACAGAAATGGCACCCTGGTTTCTATGGTGGTATTGCTCATGTAAAGGTAGTGGCCCACCTGTCTTCTTTATAGCTGCATATATTGCAGCTATCACCAGAAAACTTAATGCTTTCCAGATCCTCAAAGGTATTGTGGGATCTATCAGGGAAATCAACCAGAAGAAGCATGCAAGTCATCCCCACTCCCTCCTGCAAAAACTGGGTAACTATCACAAAATACAGCAAAGTTGTCAGAATCCTAAAAAGCCCATCATGTTAAAATAGTTGCAAACATTCCAAGCAACAAATAAGAAAAGCCTGTGCAGAATTGTCCCTTATGTCCTTGAGAAATCCCACAAAGTTTTCAAATGTACTCAAGCCATTTTATCAAATATAGTCTGTACTTTGTTTACTTAAAGTCAAATCCAGTCATTTATTTTTTTTTTTTGGATAGGAAAATTTGTTACTGTTGAGAAATTTTTCAAGTTTTTATGCTATTGAAATGACACATTGTCATTAGATTTAACTGAATAACTTTAATTTCCTTCCACATTTTAGCAATTCATTCTATTTTTTGAAATATATTTCTAAAACCACATTTTCTTATATTCTTATTTCACTCATACAGCCTGTAATCATTAGGCAATGATTATTTTTGCTATGTATCACAATCAGACCATCTGAGCAAATGTATTCATAGAAATTAAAGCCCTACAGTATCAGTTAATATTCCATGAATAAATATGTTCATGAGACTATGATTTGAAGGCATAGTTCTTAAAAATAGAAAAATAAATTGATGTTTATTCATTTTAGTTTCTAAGAAAGAATAATTCTGAAAAATTCTGATATACACTAGGATAAATGATCTACGTAAAAGTATTAAAATGGTATCTCCAATTATGGAGAAGTTTTTCCTGTCGCAACAATAGGTTTTCCAGGCCAATATTAAAATATCAAATGAAAGTTAATTCTCATTTAAAATCTCACCCATTCAGTTTCAAGACATCTCTGTTAAAATGTTAGAATTCTAATGAATATCTACTTTTCCATTATGTAATTATGATGCCAGATAAAAGAAAATACAGGGTATAGATCCTGTACTAAAGAAGCTAAGAAAATCAATTAATAATAACATGCAATTTTGTTGAGTATAATATTATGTAATTCATATGTTACTTTGCTAAATTATACCTCATATCTAACATAATTTTTAAAATTCGATAGCAGAATTAACAATATATTGCAGCTTTTTACTTTATCCTTCATTCAAATAAGCATATGTCAATATTCTTAATTTTAATAATTCGGATTTTAACTGTGATGTAAACTATGTTTATGTAAGTCCTCTCTGTGCACATATTATCTTATTTAATAATTATACATTGTATAAGGGTCCTCCAGAGAAACAGAACCAAGATGTGTATTTATGAAGAAAGAGATTTATTTTAAAGAATTGGCTCATACAATTATTGAAGCTTGGTAAGTCCAAAGTCTGATGGGGGAGACTCAGGAAAGAGTTGCAGTTTGACTCCAAAGGCAGTCTACTGGTGAACCAGGAAGAGTCAGTGTTACAGATGAAGTCTGAGATTATGGAATATATCATCTGTGAAACTGTTGCCATCCTGAGGAAATGTTTTATAAGATATCCACTGAAGTATATAGGTGTGGTGTATTCAAATTCTTTCTTGTTCCACAATACCATGCCTTCTAATATCTCAACTAGTTATCACAGAACTGAACTCTCCTTACCCTAACAATAATTCTCAATTCCAGACACAACATATTAGAATCAATCCTCATTATTTATTTCCACTACTTTTTTACTTTGTGTACAGATTTATTTTGACTAACTGTTCTACCCTAGTCTCTTACAAAACTCCCTCAAAATTCTTGAAGTTAACTTTAGTTTTCTCAGATCATTCCTTTACATTTCAGAGATTCGGTTTTGCTTTTGCATTTGACAAATTTTCTCTATAAATGTTTAATCTCAATTCTGTAAGTATTAGTTATATAGTTTATGTTTCTATGAAATCACAGCCTTTGAACTAGAACAGAGGCTCTCCCTAGATCTCCAGTCTGCCAGCTCACCTTGAATTTTGGGCTTACCAGCTTCCATAATTGTGTTAGGCACATCCTTATTTGACACACAAACACACACCCCTAGTGGTCCTGTTTCTCTGGAGAACCATATATTAAGTTTCAACACTATTAACTATCATTGCAAACATTATATACAAATGCCTATCATGTGCAATAGGCTTTGGGTGATTCGAATATAAATACAACCCAGTTTGATTAATCATGAGTTTGTAATGAAACAAGGTAATTCTTGTTGAATGCTTACTGTGTGCCAAGTATTTTCCAAGCATACTTCTTAGATGCTTCTTTGATGTCCAACATAGTAACCACTAGCCACGTGTAGCTATTTAAATTACAATTAAATTTTTTAAAATTAAATTTAAAATTTTACCCCCTCAGACATACTAGCCACATTTCAAGTACTCAATAACAACCCATGGCTAGTGACTACCATATTGTATAGCTCATAGTTAGAACATAATCATCACTGAAAATTTCAGGGCACCCTGGGGCCCTGCAATATCCTCTGAAAAAGTGTATCTGCTTCTGTGCTTCCTGCTCTGTGTTCTCTTCTCTGCTTAGCAGCCAGAGTAATTTTTTTAAGGAGTATTTATTTATTTATTTTTAATTCAGAAATAATAATTGTGTATATTTACGGAGCATAACATGATGTTTGATCTATGCATATGTGTATATATATATATATATGTTGATCACATAGTACAAAATTTCGCTTAGACTGAAGGAGTACATTTTAGTATCTACTGCACTGCACAGTGACCAGTTAATAATAACGTATTGTATATTTCAAAACTGCTAAAATAGATTCTTGTTTTGTTTTGAGATAGGGTCTTGCTGCATTGCCTAGGCTGGTTGTGAACTCCTCAGCTCAAGGTACCTTCCTGCCTCAGCCTCCCAAGTAGCTGGGACTACAGGTGTACAGCACCACACCTGGCTCAAATAGACTT
>RJWJ010028705.1:0-21202 GCA_004363605.1 Indri indri | reverse complement strand
TTTTTTTTTTTTTTTTTTTGAGACAGAGTCTCACTCTCTTGCCTGGGGTGAGTGCCGTGGCCTCAGCCTAGCTCACAGCAACCTCAAACTCCTGGGCTCAAGCAATCCTACTGCCTCAGCCTCCCGAGGAGCTGGGACTACAGGCACGCGCCACCATGCCCGGCTGATTTTTTCTATACATATTTTTAGCTGTCCAATTCATTTCTTTCTATTTTTGGTAGAGACGGGGTCTCGCTCTTGCTCAGGCTGGTCTCGAACTCCTGAGCTCAGAACGATCCGCCCGCCTCGGCCTCCCAGAGTGCTAGGATTACAGGCATGAGCCACCGCGCCCAGCCCTTGACAGTTACTTTTGTCCTTAGAATATATCCACAGAGTATCTGATGCAAAATTTACTTTGATTTTTTTTTTCCATTTGTGAGGTTATCAATTTAATGTGCAATTAAATATATTTGTTTCTGTCTGCATTCAATTTTAAGGTTTCCCACATCTTTTTAAATGTATGTTTTTGAATATGTAAAACATTAGCATAATTAAAAAATCAACATTATATAAAGTAAATTCAGAGAAGTTTTAGACCTTTCCTTATCCCTGTCACCCTGTGACTACCTACTCCCTTTATATAAATAATTTCATTTATTTTTGCCTTAATATTCCTTTGTTACATTTTGAAACAATGAATATATAATTGCATATTTTTTGTATGTTCCCTCTTCTTTCATGAAAGGTATTATAAAGTATTTCATATATATACACATGTATATATGTAATACATTATTTTCTTTTCTACCTTTATTTGACAATATATTCTGGGAAATCACTACCTGTAAGTTCATAGACAACCTCAGTGTTTTTAAATTTTAATTTTGAAATAATTACAGATTCCCAGGAGGTTGCAAAGAAATGTATAAGGGAGTCCTGTGTACCCTTCTCCCAGGAACCCCCAATGTTAATATCTGACACAAATGCATTAAAATATCAATCTCAAGAAATTTGACGTTGATACAATCCAGTTACTCTGATTTTACCAGTTATACATGTACTCATTTGTATCTCTGTGTGTGCAGCTTTTTGCAGTTTTATCACACATATAGCCTTGTGTGGCCACCACAGTCAAGACATTCAGCTGTACCAATACTGTAAGACTCCCTCAAAGTACCGTCTTACAGCCACACCCATCCCATTCCCTACCATCCCCAATTCCTGACAACCACTAATCTGTTCTTTGTGTCTATAATTAAGTTATTTCACAAATGTTACATAAATGGAATCATGCAGTATATAATCCTTTTGAGATTAGATTTTTTTCACTCAGCAAAATTTTCTTGAAGTTCATCCAAGTTGCTGTGTATGTTAATAGTTTATTCCTTGTTATTGATGGAATGGATGTTCCACAGTTTATTTAACCATTCGCCCACCGAAGGGCATTTGGGTAGTTTCTGGTCTTCACCTATAAAGAATAAAACTGCTATGAACAGTCGTGTACAAATTCCTCGATCCTCATTCATTTTTACAGCCACGTCCAGCTTCGTTGCGCGGATTTCCTATGTATGGGCATATAGATTGTTTCTAACATTTTGATATTATAAAAAATCCTGCAATGAATGGTTTTGGATGTATGCATTTTTGTATTGTGGAAGATAATATCTTCAGAGTAAATTCCCAAAGGCGGAAGTGTCGGGTCAAAGGATAAATGTGTATTTAGCTTTTCAGCTATTTAAGTAATGTGCTGAAGGTGGTTCATCCTAGCTTTCGAGAGTCGATTGTTACATTTTCAGCAATTTTGTCAGCTGATTTTTAAACATAGCCATTAGTAAAAATTGAATCATGTAAACTTAAAATTTAAATATTTATATTTAAGATAGTAAATAAACTCATTACTTCCTAATTCTTCTTATCTACATTTTACTATTATCTATGTTTTTGCGGTTATTCACATTAATTGTATCCATATGGTAGAAAAATGATATAATTGTATGCTGATGTGCATCTCTTCCTAATTTCTGTTTAGTGACTTCACCTTGGTAGCTTAAAATTGGCCACGGTGGGACTATTTTCACCAAGAAAATCAGCAAATGCCACACATCGGGACTTTTTGGGTTTGGTTTTGATTTTTTTTTTATTTTTTTCCGGAGAACCAGCTGTGAAACATTTACCTGCACACCATGGGCATTTTGAAATTCCCCTTGAGGGAGTCATATCATTTTGCACTCTTACCAGCAATATATGAGTGTTCCTGTTTCACCACAGCTTCTTCAACAGTGTATTATGAAATTTTTGAGTGTTTTCAAACTGATGGATGAGAAACCGTATCTAAGAGTAGTTCTGATTACCATTTCTCTTATCACAAGTAAAGTTGAGCATCTTCTTAAAACGTATTTAAGAGGCATTCGTACATATTTTTGTGAACTGTCTATTCATGTCTTTTGCCCATTTTTCTAACACTTTTCTAAAGTTTCGATCTTTTATTTTCCCTCTATTTTGAAAAGCACATGTCTATGTATTAGGGATATTTGCCCTTTTTGTGATACATGTTGCAAATAACATTATTTTGTGACTTTTTGCTGTGCTTATGGGGTTGTTTTAGCCATGCATAATTTTTTTTTCCTGAGACAGGGTCTCACTCTGTCACCCAGGCTAGAGTGCAGTGGCGCAATCATAGCTCACTGCAACCTCAAACTCCTGGGCTCAAGTGATCTTCCTGCTTCAGCCTTCCTAGTAGTTGGGACTACAGGTGCATGCCACCATGCCTGGCTAATATTTCTATTTTTTCTAGAGACAGGGCCTGGTTCTTGTTCATGCTGGTTTTCAACTTCTGGCCTCAAGCAACCCCCCCTGCTTCGGCCTCCCAAAGTCCTGGGATTACAGGCATGAGCCACCATGCCCAGCCCATACTTAAAGTTTTATGTAATCAAATTCATCAATCTTTTATTGAATCTAACATTTGAAACGTAGCTAGAAGGTCTTTTCCTTCAGAGGATGAATATTTTTAACAAGCCCTTCTCATATGATCTTAATTGGGAGCAATAGATCAAATAAACTCAATTAAATAGACATTAAGTGCCTATTATTTGTAGGATGCTACGGTGAATATATAGACAAGAAAGAAATATCTATCCTTTATTTCAAGGAGCCCAGAATTTCATGGGTAACATAGACCTACACATGACTTTTCTGAACCTGCTGCTAATCGTAGCTGACTTGTTCCTGTTGAAATTAAAATCTCAAGCCTAAAACGGGCATGTAATACTACCCAATAATTCTACTGTATCCCTCTAAAGGCTCACCTTCCCATTTATCAAGATGACTATTTCATATCTTTTTTTCCCTCATCCAAGCTTTCCATTTTGCTTATATCTGATTACCGTATCTCATACCTCACCAAAAAAGCAACATATGTTTAAAAGCATGAACACTGAATCTGTACTGAGTGTGAATTCCAGCTCAGCTACCTATCAGCAGTATGACATTCAGCAAGTTTCTTAAGCTTTCTGTGTTTCAGTTTCTTCATCTTAAAGATAATAGTACTTACCGGATAGTTTTGAGTAAGTGTGTATGATGCATAGCAAATAATAAGTGCCTGTGTTTGCTATCATCATCATCATCATCTGGTCACTCCTTCATCTCCCCAGAATCTATTAATACAATCCTGTCTTTATCTGCATATGTATTCTTCCTCTTTCCTATAGTTTCTAAAGGAGGATGTGTCTATCTCCCTTTCTGTCAAAGGCAAATCCCCTAGACTGCTCATAATTCGTGTTCTCTTTCTCCTCTTCAAGAATTTGCCACTTCACTTACATTCTCCCTTTTCTACACTGTCAATTTTCCCTTTTTTACTGGATTATTCCCATCAACATTAACCCACTAGTATTTCCCAGTCTCCCATTTTGCAAAAAGAAATGACCTTTCTAATACTTCTCTCCTACATCTTACCAAAAAAAAAAAACCCAAAAAAACCAAAAAACCACAGACTTTCTATAACCACATCTACTCCAACAATGACTCCATTTCTCTGCTACTCATAAAAGGCAAATTCATTTAAAGATTTATCCACATTCACTTTCTTCACTTCATGAGCTTCTATTTACCCTTCAAACCTCTCCAGTCTGGCTTCTTTCTCTTGAACTCAGTTGAAAATACTCCTGACAAAGTCGACAACGACTTCCGCAATGCAAAATTCAATGGAGCTTTCTCTGTTATCTTACTTGACCTAAGTAGCATGTGGCCCAATCGACTTTACTATTTGTTTTGAAATACTCTTCTGTCTTCAGCAACATCACTCTCGCTTATGTTTTTTCTCTTCCCAAACTAGCTGCTTTAAACAAATCTCCTTTGTAGGTTTCTCCTCCTCTACCTTCCAAATGTTGATATTCTTCATGACTGAATGCTTGGTCCTCTTCTCTCTCTGCATTCTCTCCTTAAGTAATCTCATCCAGTCCCATGCCTTTGATTATCATTATATTCCATTGACTCCATAAGATTTTTCTGCAGCTCATTCTGCTCCATTGAATTTCTGACTCATATCCAACTGCCCACTGACATCTTCATTTGGTGTCTAAATCAGGTATCTCAAAATAAAAATTGAATTCTTTAGCTTTCCTCATCAAATTTACCTCCAACATGAGTAGTCTGCATCTTGGTAAAAGTTCTTGCTTAGTTCTCATATCAGAAGCTTAACTGTCATCCTTGATTATTTCTATTCTCCCATATCCAATTTTTTAGTACCTACTGACAATTTTACCTCAGATAGATAGTTGGCCCCTTTTTCTTCATATACATTGACATTTCGTTAGTCAAGCCACCATCATCTCTTGCTTGGACTAGGGCAACAGCCTCCTACCTGGTCTTTGTGCAACATTCTTGTCCTGACCTTACCCAAAGAGCAATAAACATGAGTGTTTTTAATGTAAATCAAATTGTATTACTCTACTGCTTAAAACTCTTAAGCAAATTTCCATTGCACTTGAAGAAAAAGCTCAAGTTCTTGCCACATCCCACAAAGGCTAGTGTTACCTTTCTAGCCTTACTTCATACCATCCTTCTTCTCATTCACTGCACTCAACTCCGCATTAGTTTAATCTGTTTGTACATCAAGGTCTGTCCTATCTCAGTGCCTTTGCACAACCTATTCCCTTTGCCTGGAATGCTCTTCCTCAAACTCCTCACAAGGTTACTGCCTTCCTATCTTTTAATTCTTAACTTAAATATCATATCCTTAGTGAGGACTTTGCTGACCGTGTTATTTAAAATGGGACTTTCCCCTTCTTGCTCAACATTTCTCAATGTCAGCCCTTGTGCGTATCCTTCACATTACTCGTTTGTTTTTCCTGCCTCTTGCAGTAGAATATGTGCTCCACGAGGTTAAGTACTGTATCTGTCTCCTTCCCTGTTGTATCTGCAGGGCTTGGCAAGGTGTCTGGCATATAGTAATATGAGATAATCAAATATTTGTTGGACGAATTAATTAGTGAATTAATCAGTGACCAAATAACTAATTACTTTTTGTGTTAAAGATCTTAGATTCCATGCTAAGGCTTTTGAACCTCATTTTGTGAGTGATGATAGAATACTGTGGAATAAAGTGGGATGAGTGATAAAGCAGAGGTAAAAATTAAAAGCTGTGGGAGAAGAGAGGAGAGAGACGTTAATTCTGGCCAGAGAAGAGTCAAGAAGGTTTGATGGAAGAAATGGCATTCGAGATGGACGTTCAAGGACAGATTAGATTTGTCCTTATGGAGATAAGGGGTAAGTGGAAAAGTTCAGGTTATCTTTGAATAAGGGATTGTGATCCAGTGAAGTTGGGAGAATGAGGCATGTGTCATGCTTAGTGACAGATAAATCTAGTCGAAGTGGTTGGGACAGATTGTCGAGAGCATTGAATGCTGAGTTGTGCCCCAGCCTAAGCCGAGGAGGGATGTGCCAGATTGTCAAATCTTCCTTTCCGCTTCCCCTGAAATTTCTCTTGAGTCTGTCCCTTCCTTTACACTCTCCACTTCCTCTTCCCTGGTGCTAGCCTAAGTTACTTCTTGCCTGGGACATGTCTGAAACCTGCTCAGTCCCACCACCTTCTCCACCAAGCTTCACTGCTTTTCTGCCTCCCCAAGTTGTCAGTAATTTCACTCCCCCAAGTTTCCATAATATTTGATCTGTACTTCTCTTGTGGAGAGCACTGTATTAGCCATTGAGGATTGAAGGTGAGTAAGACACAGCCTTAAGCTATTCTTTATACAATGCTATGTTTTAAAGATCAAGAACATAGGAGCCTATGTGATATAGCCCGTTTTAGTCAGCCAGACTAGTTAATCAACTCTCTCCAAAGAATGTAGAATAAACCTCCCTCTTGGCCTCTGTGGAATATAGGCTATACAAATAGCTTTCAAACGGTTTTGAGAAACTAGACATCTTTATATCACTAATAGCACTGTGAAAATCTCTTTGAGGTTTTGTGTTCTTTCTTCCTTTTTTTCCAGGGGTGTAGTGGAAGAGTAAGGATGGGTTCACCAACATTGATTGAACCCTTCCTATGTGTCATTTAATCCTTACATCAATTCTATAAAATAGATATTTTTTTATTATGCCCATTTTGCAGGTGAGGTAACTGAAGTGCAGAGTGAGCAGAAAAGTCAGGATTCAAATTTAGTCTAGGAACTGAAGAAGTTGGAATTCAAATGCATGCAATCTGGCTCCACAGTGTCCACTGCCTAACCACCATGTTACACGGCATAGCTACCACTGTTTAATAGAAATAAGTATATTAGTTCATTGGAGAGAGAAACTTCTTCAGACTTCTGAGAAGAATTTGTAACATTGGTCTGTCTGTAGGTAAACACTGCCCTTTTATGGAACCATGGGATAATAACTCCTTATGCAAATATATTTTCAAGAAAGTGACTTGGCATCTTCCCTCATCTGAACCCTGTGAAAACAGTAGGCTCACTTGTAAAGTTCAACCAATCAATCAATCAACTACTAAGCCTTGAGTACATACTGTGTGGCCCAGCCCTGTAAGACATAAGAGAAAATAAATGTGGTCATATAAAAATATTAAGCAACTCAAGAGCAATGCATCAAGTGGGTTGAAAAAGATATTTTAATGATTGCTATAGAGTTGTAGAAGAAATTTAAATATGAATGCTTTAGGTATTTTCCTATACCTCATAGAGTGACTTTCTTTTCCACAGATAGCATATTGGGGTTACAAAAACACACTGGATGTGAGATATGCTAAGTTTATTTGCAAGTTCTTTTCTAGATGGCATTGGTGCTCACATAACCTTGAGGCCTAGCAAAGGCTGTGAACTTTCTTGCATAATCAGCCTGAGATATCTGAAGCCAAGAAAGACCACAGCAGTGACTGAACACTGGGCCTAAACATATGAGGTAAGCACAGAATGGGAGATTAACTCTTACACTTACATCTAGGATCCATTCTGAGTGAATTTTTGTGCTCGTTGTGGCACCTTAATCAAAAATCAACCAACCATAAACTTAAGGATTTGTTTCTGGACTCTCATTTCTGTTCCACTGAATCTATATGTTCATTTTTGTGCTAATGCCACACTGGGGCTTTATAGTAAATTTTGAAATCAGAAAGTGTCAGTCCTCCAACATTCTTCTTTTTTAAGATTGTTTGGCTGTGTTGAGTCTCTTGAATTTCCGTGTAAATTTTAGGATCAGCATGTCAATTTCTATAAAAAAGCTTGTTGAGATTTTGATAGGGAATGCATTAAATTTATAGATCAATTTGGGGAGAATTCCCATCCTGAAACTTTTGAGTCTTCTAATTCATGAGCAGAGAATGTGTTTCCATTAATTAATATTTTCTTTAATTTCTGTCAAGAGTGTTTTGTAATTTTCAGTGTATGTTTCGTACTACTTTTGATAAATTTATAACTGAGTATTTTATTCTTCTTGATAATATTGTGAATAGAATTTTTTTTAAATTTTATTTTGGATTATTCATTGCTATTGTTTAGATATACAATTTTTTCCATACACTAATTTTTCCTTTTGAAACTTTGAGAAATTTTTATTGGTTTTTGTAGATTTTTTGTGGATTCTTTATCTCTGTAGATTTTTTATTTGCAGATGAAAGACAATTTGACTTCTTCTTTTCTGTAATGAATGCCTTAAATTCTTTTCTTTCCTTTTTTTTCCTTTTCTCGTCTTTTTTTTTTTTTTTTTTTTTTTTTTTTTTTTTTTTTTTTTTTTTTTTTTTTTTTTTTTTTTTTTTTTTTTTTTTTTTTTTTTTTTTTTTTTTTTTTTTTTTTTTTTTTTTTTTTTTTTTTTTTTTTTTTTTTTTTTTTTTTTTTTTTTTTTTTTTTTTTTTTTTTTTTTTTTGGTTTCTTCTTATTGCTCTAGCTAGAACCTCTTATATAATGTCTAGTAGAAGTGGTAAAAGCAGACAATTTTGCCCTTTTCCTGAGCTTAGAGTCAGTATGGTTACTGTTTGCATGGTATGTGTTTTTCCATCCCTTTACATTCTTTTACATTCAATCTATTTATGTCTTTGAATCTAAGGTGTATCTCTTGTAAACAGAAGATCATTCTATCTTGCTTTTTGTTTTAATCCAGTCTGATAATCTGCCTTTCCATTTGAGAGTTTAGATAATTCACATTTAAGATCACTACTGATTTGGTTGGATTTACATTTGTTATTTTGCTATTTGTTTTTTATGTTTCCTCTCTCTCTTTTTCTTCCTTCCTGCCTTCCTTTCTTCCTTCCTTTTTGTTTTTCTGTTTCCCTTGACTGCTTTCTTTTGGGTTAAATAATTTTTTTACTGTATCATCTTAATTTCTCTGCAGATTTTTAGCTAATTTTTCAGTTATTTTCTTAGTAGTTGCTCTATGGACTACAATGTACATCTTAATTTATAAGAATCTCCTTCAGATTAATACTAACGTAATTCTAGGAAAATATAGCAATTTGGCAACAATAAGTTCTCTTTCCCTTCTTTGTGTTATTACTGTCATATATATTATATCTATATATGACAAACCTAGTAATACTGTGTTATAATGTTTGTTTTATATAATATTATGTCTTTTAAAGAAGCATAGAATATTTTATATTAACCTACATATTTAATTTTTCTGGTGCGCTACATCTCTTCCTGTAGTTCTGGATCTGGAGACATTTCCATTCAGCACTGAAGACCTTCCTTTAGTGTTTCTTAGAAGGCAAGTGTGCTAACAACAAATTCTCTCAGTCTTTATTAATCTGGGAACATCCTTATTTAGCCTTAATTTTTGAAGGATAGTTTCACTGGATATAGAATTATTTATTAATAGCTTATTTTTTCTTTTAGCACTTTGAATATGTGATATATGTGATTTTAGCCTTCAGTGTTTGTTATGAAGTCAGCATTAATCATGTTGATTCTCCCCTATAGGTGATGAGTTATTTTTCTCTTGCTGATCTCAAGATCTTCTCTTGGTTTTTGACTTTCAGTGGTTTGCTTATGATCTATCTAGATGTGAATTCCTTTTGTTCAAAGTTCAGACTGCACAGATCTTACTTTCTTTTGGGTCCTTTGAATATCTTATCAGAATCTACATCTGGTAAGCCCGTGCATGTGTGTAGCCTCAGGGTTTCCCCCAAGTGTGTAGCTAACTTAGGCCCCCATTCAGTGTATGTTTATCCCAACCGTGACTGCAGGCTCTACCCCAATGAGTAGAGCTAATGGTTCTTTTCACTCACATGCCTCCAAGATTATCATTTCGACTAACAACCCTGCTAGGTGTGAGCCTTGCCAATGCTTACCTTTCTGAATCAAGTGAGCCCCCTTTTATTGTGACACAGAAGCTGCCGGTTTTCATGGCCTGCCAGAGTCTGACAAATTTCTGTGTTGGCTGTAAAGGGGGTAGGGAAGAAGGGGAAGGGCAAGGATGAAAGAAGCACCACCAAAGTCCCACTGTTCTTACTCACAGGTAAGAACAGCATCAGGTTTTCAAGAATAAATGATGCTGAGATTGTTGTGTGCCTTTGACTGATTTCCACATTGCTTAAGTGGTTGTTTTTGTCAGTTTTGCCTGTTGTTACAGTTGCCTTGGGGGAAGAGGATTTGCCAATCACCCTTATTCAGCCGTAGCCAGATTTCTTATCTCCTATATTGCCTCTCTGCTTCTCAGGTGACTGAATTCTTATATAGGAGATAGGCTATCATAAATATGAAGCAAACTAAAGAAATAAACTAAGCACCCCATGAGTCTCAATAAACAGATGGACAGCACCTTGATTTCCACAGGGTATTTGTTGAATGTAAATTGAATGCTCTAATTAACACAGTATTTTTTTTATTATTTTTATTTCAAGGTATTGTGAGGGTACAAACATTTTGGTTACATTTTATGTCTTTGCCTCACCCAAGCGAGGGTTAGAGGTATGCCCTTCCCCCCTACAATGCTCCCCGTGTCCTTTAGTTGTGAGTTTACCCTCCCATCCCCCTAATCCCTGGAGAGTATTACTACCGTGTGAGCGCCATAGTGTTCATCAGTTAGATTAACACAGTATTTTAAATTCATTCAAGTAATTCCTTGAGAACGTAGTATGTGTCATCTTTTGATCTCCTATCCCAAGTCACATGATTTATATATCCTCAAGGAACTCCATATTAGTTAGGAAAACAGACATGCAAATAAATAAAAACAATACAACGTGATCACTGAAATGGAGATAGGGAGGAGGGAAAATAACAGAGGTAGTACTAGGGGTTCCTGCTGTTTAAAGAAATTCTATGGTGGGTTTTTGTAAAGCTAATAATATTCACTGCTTACTAATGTATCTACAGGACAAGTACAGAATTGGGTAGGGATAATGGGAAGGAGGAATCTGCATGAATGATGGTACATCTGGGAGGATGTCCTGAACAGTATGAGTTTGGAGCCTGACCTTTGAAGGAGGAGAAACTTGAGTTACGGCAAAAAGCATAAAAACATGCCCCATGAGTAATTGAATTCATCTTTATCAGCTGTCTAGTTATCTCTAGTTCCAAACTACCTTTTCTGTATATCCACGAGATTTTCAAATGATTTGGAGTCTAACACCCAATATAATGAGCAGAATTATACTCTCACCACTTCTATTTTCTGAAATATATTACAGTTGATTATTGTCAGTGAAGTTGAGCATATGGTCCTAAAATGGCTCTAAATGATTTTATACGTTTTCTGTTTTATTATTATCCATCTGATACTTTGAATGAGGCAGCATACGGCAGTTAATTTTCTCCTCCAGTCCCTCGTGCACAATATTAAAACAATTCAAAGCAGTGCATATTTCAGCTGTCTTTTATGGATGAATTATACCTCCTGCAGTCTGTACATGGAGACATAGAACAGGCCATGAGACAGATTTCAGCATAAATGTTATTTTGCTTGCTAGGAAGGATTTAGAGAATGTATTTAAAATAATGTGAGCTTTAAGTACAAATCAAATGCTAAAATGCTTCTTTAATTATGGCATGTACAGTAAATCCAAACAAACTGACGAACAGCCTCTATGACACATTTTTCAATACAAAGGGGCTTGTTAGCCATTTCAAATGACGTTTGAGTGTTTGAAAAAGATATTTATTACAATCATATATTCTGAAGATTGAAAAAGCTACTCAAGATCTTCCAGTAAACCACTCTACCTGTTATTGGAAGACCTACTAGAGCATCCCTGATTCAGCTGTCTGTTACTGTTTAACTAATGCTCCCAAAATTTAGTGGCTTAAAATACCTAGCACATTTTTGCCCATGATTCTATGAGTCACCAATTTAGGCCAAGCTTAGCTAGGCTGTTCTTCTGGTTTCACCTGGGTTCACTCATGTGACTGCAGTGATCTGGTGGCTTTACCATCTAGCAATGGTGCAATCTAACCTCACTCTTATGTCTGGTGATTAGTACGAGCTGTTGGCTGCATCTCTCCCCATATGGTTTCTCTTTCTCAAGGAGGTTATTCCAAACTCCAAATGGTGGGATTGTGTTTCAAGAGAAGACAAGTTTCAATTTGCACACACTTTGCAGGTCTCTACTTCTGTCACGTTTGTTAATATCTCATTGTAAAAGCAAATCACATGACCGAGCCTAGCTTCGAGGAGTGGAGAAATCGATTCTGTCTCTTGATGGGAGGAGTGGAAAAGTCACAATACATACAAAGATGGGAAAATTTTGTGACTATTAAATAATCTGTCACATTCTGTTATTGTGGCTATGCATGTTTTGCTTGAACATCTTTAATGGAAAGAAGTTTAATACCTTCTAAAATAGCCTCCTTGTTCACATATCAATTCTGACTCCCCGTAGCTTCCATTCGTTGGTGATAGTTTTTCATCCATGCATACAGCTGTCCATCTAACCAGTCAGCAAAAATCACCTAATGTGATAAGCACCAAATAGCGTAGAAAAACATAATGGGTAGAACAGATGTGATCCTTCCTGTCATGAAATTCATAATTTACTGTGAGGAGATAGACAAATAAGAAAACAAATATATTTTGAAAAAATTATATATGCCTTGGAGAAGTCAAGGGAACTATGAAAGCGTATACCAGGAGTATCCAAACTAGTCCAGAGGAGGTGGGTCAGGGAACGCTCACTTGAAGAAGTGACATAAGGATTAGACAGGAGAAGATTGAGGGAAAAAATATTTCAGGTAGAATAAACAGCATAGGCAAAGGCCCTGCGGTGGCTTGTTCCAAGCCGAAGGGCCTTCTGGAGTTTGGTCATTTTATTTCTTGGACTCAGAGAGCAAATTCAAATCCCTGTTTTATGTAACAACAGTATAGGATAGTGGTTAAGAGTGTAGTTGCTGGATCAGAGTGTCTGGCTAAGTATCCGCAATTTACTACTTACTGTTTAATCTTGGTCCTGTTTCTTCATCTGTAAAATGGGGATAATAGTGGCTACCTCATAGGTTGTTACGTGAACTAAGTAAAATCTCTTCTCTGTAAAAGAAGAGATTTATGTAAAAGGCTTAACACAGTCTCTGACACATAGTTAATCGTGAATAAATGGTACTATTATGAAGTTTTTTAATGTCCCTCCACCATAGTGGGTGATTCTCCTCCAAATATATTCTAAACATAAGGGTTTTATCTGAGCTTCCTCTTCTGACTATCCACAATGATTTGAATTCATTGTTAGGAAGATCATTCAAAAATCCCACTGGAGTCCTTCATGCTGTGACATAAAATAAATGAAATGCCTTGGATTTGGTCTTTTCTGTGTATGAAGAACATGCAGATGGTATGCTTAGAAACCCCAGTATGAAATATCATATTACTTATATTCTGATGTTCACAGGTATATGTTTGTGTATGTGTGTTTATCACTAATTCAGTTATAGTCCCCAAGTTAATAGCAATGGCTGGAATATTTTTCTCTGTAATATGGCAGTTATTCTTTCAGCAATAGGGATTAGTTTTTTTAAATGACCCAATCTGTTACGATATATGTTGTTATTCTTAAAACAATACGTATTTAGGCCTAACAGAAACTTTAACCTTTATCTGATTTCTTTACCACCTCACTCCCCTGTTGCAGTGGGGAGAGGGATGTGCCGCCCAGAGCCCCCTTAAAGGAGGGACTTACTGGCCTATATGTAGAGTGTTGTGTGGGGTTGTGAGTCTCCTACTGTCAGCTCCTTCAGAGTTGGTCTCAGTCCAAATAAGACGTGCTGATGAGCTGCTGTATATGTTCCAGA
The DNA here is from genome assembly GCA_004363605.1 of Indri indri. Taxonomy (NCBI): domain Eukaryota; kingdom Metazoa; phylum Chordata; class Mammalia; order Primates; family Indriidae; genus Indri; species Indri indri. Next base: position 7,514 of record RJWJ010028705.1, on the reverse strand, counting down.
GCTCCGTGCGGGGTTGACCTGCATGGCAGTTTTTCTTGACTTGTCCAGTCCTGCTCTCCGCACCTTCCTTCCATAGGTATTTATTCCTAATAAACATCCTAAACACCAAGCATGCCAAACTTCATCCCAGTGTCTACTCCAGAGAACCCAACCTATAACATTTCTTAACTCCCGAAGCCCAGATTTATTCGTGGACCCGAACCTAGAATCCAGTCTCTTAATTCTAAATCTTGGGCTACATCACTCTGGCCAACTTCTTTATTAAATATTTCTTCACAGGTTCAATTTTCCATTTCTCCAATTATTTTTTGTTGCTTCTCTAGATTCCCAGAAAACATGTAAGTTCCTCCTAGCTTCCAAAGTCTGTGAAACTTGCCTGGCTTTGCACTGAGATCTATTTCTATATCAGGAATGATTTCTGGGTCTGAGAATGACACTGCTATCCAAACCAACGGCTTTCCCGTTGCACCTCATTTCCAGAAGAAAGAACCTGAGAACTCTGAAATTGTCATTGATAAAGAGGGAGTGGCAGAGGAATAGGCAGTAGTCAGGGAGATGGGCAGATAATTCGCTGGGGTCCGCCTTCCTGAATGTTCTCCACCACAATTAGCCCAGCCATTATAAATTCCCTCATGTCTCATGTTCTGTATTGTCACCTGGATCTCCCTCAGTGTAATCTTTTCTCAGTGCCACTTATTAAAAATGCTGACTTTCAAAGAGCTCTATAAATTTCTTTAAACATCCCCTGACTCAATAAAAAGGGATGGAATTGGACACTAAGGCTGTATTCTACTGTCTATCTCCCAAGAGTGTTCAGATAAACTGTGAAATAAATCTTCCTGTCCCATCCAGGTCATTTCGCTAGCTTGAATATTATTTACAGCCCTGTACATACAAGCCCTGTTCCTTACCCTGAAGTCATCGGCATGTTCCCTTTCTTTTTGTTGCAAACTCACAGGGTCTTCCAAACTGAAAAGACAATGCCTCTAACACTGATAATGAAAAAAGTGCTCTCCTGGTTGCTTGTAGATTGTTTCCTAAAATGGGATGTGCTTCTGATAAGCAGAGAAGAGATTATTAAAATGCAGGGTGTGGTCCCAGGGCATACTAAGTGTCAAAGATTCTCATAGGTAACATTCATCATGGGACAAAAAATCTAGGGGCATATACCACAAAGAGTGGTTATCTCCATATAGTGGGAATACAAATACTGTATTCTGTATATCAAACTTCTATCACTTTTATGATAAATTTATACTGAGGGAAAGAAGTAACGTATGCATTCTAGAAGCCCTTCATGCTACACTTTCATACACACACACACACACACACACACACACATACATATGTGACTGGCATCATTCAGTATGCTTTGCACATATAGAAACTAGACTGAAGCCAGGTGAAATAAAATGACGTGCTGTCCAGGTTTTTACAATGAGTAGCGCTAGAGCAGGACTACAATCATTTTCTCCTGGTACTCAACCTAATGTTCTTTCCACAACCCTGTACCAGTTTAAAAGGGCAGTGGAGAAGTTGCCTTCAAAAGTATTTTACTAAAAATTTCAGAATCCCACATTATGTCTCTGAACATACTTCTCATTAAGGAGTGTTCTAAGGACATCATTTATGCTAATGGAATGGAAGAGAATCCAAGCAATTTAAAAAAAAAATTAGTACCTAATCTTCACACACATGCCTCATTCCTTTATAATGAAGGTAAAAGAAGCCTTTGACTTCAAGAACTTCAGATGTCCCATTCTTTATAAGAGTGATTTTATTAAACTCATGAAGTTCTTTCTCTTTCACCTCTGTACATTTCAGTGGAACAACTCTCTGCCCCCAACAGCCTTCATGTCTCTCAAAACAGCAGACCTGAAAAAAAATCTACTCAATAGCTGAGAAAAAATTCTCCTTTCATTCACTTAGAAAATGTTGGTAAGGCACATAGAGTAGAATGTTTAGTGAGTGTTAAATAAGCAAGAATTTAGCCCCATAACGTGTATAAAGCTGCTGGGCTGCAAATAAAAATGACCACAATGCAGCAAGGAAGTGGTAAAAGTTATGAATTCTCTTCTCCTTAATTACCAAGCTCACATTCCCTTAATAAGCAATGAAAAATGTCACCTCTCCCGAGCTAAAGGGTAAGGAAGTGGTAAATGAGAAGAATTCCCTTCAGAGACAAGATTTTTTTATTCCCTGCACTTACCTCTCCCATAGCATTTATCATTCCGAATGGCAAAAATCATTACCTTGGTTTCTTTCATTGTACCATGAATAGATGAAGGGTGGTGAGTAGATTCTAGTTTCTCTCTAATTCTAATGCTTACCACACTGCCTGGCTCATAGTAAGCACTTAATAAATATGTATTAAGTGGTATTCTTAAACCTGTGATAAGCATTTCTTGGTACCAACCCCACTTCCAGTTTCCCCATCATTATTATGTCTCGTGGCAGAGATAGTCTCATTGCTCATTGAAATCAGCTCCCTTTTTTCCTTGACATATAACTAGAATATATTCCTGGTCTCCCTTAAATTTAGATGGGGCCATATGACTGAATTTCTGGCCAGTGGAATGTGAATGAAAATGATATAAGCTACTTCCAGGCACGGCACATAAAATCCTCCCATGCAATCCTGTACTCTCTCTCTTCCTCCATCTGCTGGCTAGATGTTGAATCCCAAAGTAACCTTGGAACCCGTGTGTCGAAGGTGGCCCAGACGGAGTCTCTGAATAAGTGAGAAATATATTCCTATTGTGTTAAGCCATTAAGATTTTGTGGTTTAACTGCTGCCACAGCTAGAGTTACTTTAACAGATACTTGTCTATAATGCTTAATGTCGATACGTTACTGTACTTGTTCAGTGTCTGAAGATTTTTCACTTTGGGTTCACACCATTTGTTGGAACAACATTGAATTTCAAAGTTGTTCTGTTAAGTTCAAATTGTTTGAAGTGTTCTCTGTACTCTAATAGGTTTTATTTTCCAATGTCATTGTATCATAATGCTTTGATATATGCCAAATTGTTTTCTGAAAAGTTCACAGCAAGAAAAAATAATAAGTTTTAACCGGAATTTCCTAGTAGTCTTTCCTAGACTGTTTGTGGCAGAGCTTAGCAAATGAATAATCTTTAGCTATTGTGTCGAAAAGATCTCTCGCTCAATCCGAGCCTCCTTAGACAAAGAATAAACTGTAGTGGGATGGTTGTAAAGATAGGGGAAAAAAGATAATCATAGAAAAACATGGCCCAGAGGATTATGAGTGACTGCATGTTTTAGGATTTTCTTTGTGATTAGTTGGCAGGGACTTTAAAGCAGAGAGCCATCTATATCAGGCCACAGAAACTACCTGAAGGAAGGCATGTTGGAATCTGCAGTAAGCAATCAAGAGGAAACCTCTCACTAGGACAATTAACACTGGCAAAAGGAGAAAGTAGCTAAAAGGAATTTTAACTCTGTAAGTACAAATGACTGACTTAGAGTGGGCTAAGCTAATGCCCAGGGCTTTTTTTCAAGTTACCTATTTTCCTATTAGTATATAAAAGAAAGCCCAATTTAGTTAAGGTGATTAATAATCACTGCACATTTAAATAGCAAATTGAGATAACATTTGTCTCTGGGTGATTATATTTCTTTTAAAATTAACCCTATGTGAGGAACACCCAGCTAGCTCAGTCAGTAGAGCATGAGACTCTTAACATTACCCTATGTGATGTCTTTACTTAAAGAGTTTAGTTAATCAATATTCATGCTATTATTTTCATAGTTTGTTTTTATAAAATAAAACATTTCAAGTGCAATATAGAAAAATTCACTTTATATTGCTTTCTCAATCTTGCATGCATATAGCAACCTCAGTCATATGGTTTACGTTCCATAACCCAAGGTACCACTGATCACTTGGTGGCAGGACTTAGGAATTTTAGACTCAGTGCCTAAAGGAAAATAAGGGTATTTTTCCTCAATAAGACTGATCTTAACAAATTCAACTCTGTAAGTTTATGGGTCCTTTCCCAACTTTGGAAAGCTTTATCTTCAACATGAGCTGCTGAACCAGGGCCCTTAGCCTGAGGCACCACAGTCATCTAGAGTCCAATCTTCAAAGCTGATGAAACCTATCTGCTGTATCTTTTTACCTCCCCTCTTTGTAACACATCACCTGGGATTGCCCCACACTGCAGGGCCCATTCATGTTGATGTCATCTATGCCCCATTTCTTCAGGGCCCTGCCCTCTATCAGATGTCCTATGTCCAAATAATCCTGAAACTCCCCCATGGGACAGTTTGAATTGTATGGTGTATTCTCCCCTCAAGAGTATTTACATTTTAACCAAGGATTCAGAAAGATAATGCCCCTGGGGGAAAGGAACCTTTTTTATCCCTCTGGCTGCTTTAAACATCTTCTCATTATTGTTGGTTTTTAGCAATTTAATTATGATATATCTTGGTATGGTATTCTTTGTGTTTATTCTATGTGGGATTCACTGACTCCCAAATTTGTAGTTGATATTTTTAATCAAATTTGGAAAAGTTTCAGCCAGTATTTTTTCACATAATTTCTTCCTCTCCCCCCTTTTGGAACTCCAATACACGTATATTAGATTGCTGGATATTGTTCCACAGGTCACTGATAATCTGTTTAATATTTTCAGCTTTTTTCTCAATATACTTCAGTTGTGATAGTTTCTATTACTTAAAGTTCATTGTTCTTTTATTCTGCCACATTTAGATTTATATTAAAGCCATCCAGTGAATTTTTCATTTTTTCGGCTCGATATATATTTAGTTCTTTTTTATATCTTCTATTTTTATTATAATCATGTTTTTCTTTAAATCCTTGATCATATTATAATATTATAATTATAATGGCTGTTTTAAGTTCTTATGTGATAAATCTATTATCACTATCATTTCTAGGTCTGTTTCTATTGACCGATTTCTTTCCTAGTGACATTTTATTACTAAGGGTAGACTCTTTTGCATTCTCTACTCGTTGCCCTAGGCATTCAATGAGATCTCTCCACTCTGGGTGATCAGAACTCAAATATTTCCAAGCCCTTTGTAAACTTTCGGAATCGTTCAGCTTGCAGTTCTCTGGTAGTTGTTCTTTCCCTAGCCTTGTAGAGTTTCACCCTGTGCATGTACAGTTTCATGTTAAGACAAAGATTCAGGAAGACGCTATGCAGATCTATTTCTCTGAATAACTTCATCTTCTCCAGCACTGTGCCTTGCAAAATCCCAGCCACTTCAGCCCTCCCCAAACTGCAGTCTCTGTCTCTTCAACTCAGCAAGACTAACATGCTCTGTTTGGTTCTCCTGGCCACTCTGAAGTTCAAAAATGTCCCCAGACATAAAAACAGGGTAACTACCAGGTTACCTTGCTTATTTCTCTTCTCTCAGGGATCTAAGTCCTCTGTTGCCTGTTGTCCAATTTGAAAACTATTATTTCGTATCTTTCATCCGCTTCCCTGGTTGTTCATGGTGAGAGAGTAAGTCCAGTGCCAGTTACTCTTTCATGGCTAGAAGCAGAAGTCTTTCTGAAAGCTCTCAGTCATACCTCAGAGATAGCTTCCCAGTAGTCTTAGCATAAAAATCTAGTCTCTAGGCAGTCTCAGTTTGATCAAAGGGTATTCCAGACAATAATGGTTCTTTATTAACTGAAATACAGATAAATTCTAAGTGTCTTGCAGTGTCTTGTTATTACACACTCCTTCCCTTGCCCACCCCAACACATGTCATGCTATGAGGTTACCTTAAAGCTTTAGAGAAAAGCTTTCTATATTAAAGCTTCAAATAAGAGTTATATTCAGTTATCCTCACTGGGTGACTAAACATTTGTGAGTTGTCCTTTTGTCTGAACGATTGTTAGGAGTTTCAGACAGAGAACAAGACCTTTTTCTCCTCTTTTAAAGAGCATGCCTCAGCCCTTTGTGAACTTGAAGTGCAGGTCTTATTTTATTCATGTCTCATTTGCATTACGGACCTGTAGTAGTCAGTGATCAGTAAAAATCATTTGGACTTCAGAGGTCTTTGGACAAAAGTGATCAAACAGGTCAAGATTCTGTTAGTCATTTAGTTTTTCCTTCTTTAAACCAGAGGCATTATTTACCATCCACCCTCACCTTAATTTAAAATTGCACCTTACATAAAAATGCTAGTGAAATTAATGACTATTATTGTCATACTTAGCCATGTCATAGGAGGACATTACTAGAAGCTTTGTATACTTTATTCCTTGGGTCTTTTTGAAATTGTTTTGTTAGGCTTTTGATGTGTGGTTGTGAAGTTTTTTGACTTTTAATTTTTTTTAGTAATTTTATTAAATGATTTACTACCCATAACTACTTAATAGTACACCACTTAATGTTATCCAAGAGATAAGACATTTATTCCAGTCATCTAGTAATCAAGAAATGGAATTAGAACACAAAACTTCATCTCTTGAGCCTTTAAGCCAAATTGCTTCTTTCTCCTGAGATTCTTATGAAAATGTTAATAACACAACCTGCACCCCACACGGTCATACAATCCCCAACACCATCATACCGCCCTCAATGCCATCATATCACCTAAGTTGCATATGAATGACTGCATCGCCTTAGACCCTCTCAGTGCATTGTTTTCATAGTAGTCTCTTTTGATACACACTATGGCATACAAAAAGAATTTTAAGTAATAATAATCTCATGTTGTTTAAAATTGTGAAATATATGTGAATGGCCTAGTAATCAGCATTTCCTAGGAAAGGGTCAGTTTTTAGTTTTCATTTTGCTCACCACATTTTATTAATATTTCATGGAAGATTTACTCCATTCTTCATCAGCATCAAAATTATATTTGAAATAATTAATTTGCTAACTTAATATTATAGAAAAAAATACAGAAAATGAATTAGGTAATAATAAGGAAATAGGAGATAGCAAAAATCCTTCTTTACTACTAAATCATTCCTTACTTTAGAGAATCAGGGAAATACATAAGATAGAGGCCGGCTTCATGTGGCCTTTCTGCCATATTGCTACAAACCATAGGGCTATAAATTTCCTTTTGATCTCTCATATGGAAATATGTTTGTTTATTGTCTGGTTGTTTGAAGTTGAAAGTCTTTTCATTGCATTTTAGAAAAACGAATTATACTGTGTGCTGTGGCTTAGAGAAGATTTAGAGAGCCATCCTGCAGATGTTCTAACTTTGGCTCCCTCTGTTCACAATCCTTTTCTGTCCCAGCATTGCTGTTAATGGTGAGCTGTCATATTTCCAAAGACATGAGAGACCATTGCCCCAAAGCCTATTAAATGAAATAAAGAGGGACACTGGAATAATACAATGTAATCCTAGCCTGTAACTCTTTTTTTGTGGAGATCCTAAAAGAAGTAATATTTTTTGACACAAATGTTACAGTCTGCCAGCTCCTGAAAGAAATACCAGGAATCTACATATTTTCAAGTAAATACAAATGTTAGCAGTTTTACAGGGAATGGAAGCAAATTCTTTTTTTTTTTTTTTTTTTTT
>RJWJ010028704.1:0-21211 GCA_004363605.1 Indri indri | reverse complement strand
ATGTTCCAGAACTTTCACTAATTCCAATTGACATATCTTCCAGATAATTTGTATCAGTGAAATTTTCCTTTAAGTGAAATATTCAAATAGCATCTTTGTCTCTCAATTAATATAGAATGAGAAAAATAGGCAATAGTTTACCAAAAGTACTATTTTACCCTTTGCAATATAAATGTAGCTACAAATGTCTAAGTAGGTAAAGCAATAGATGCTATTATGTATCAAGTACCTTAAGAAATGACTCTGTAGATATCAATTACTTACATGGCTCAGAATGCTTCTTTTCTGCAGGTAAAATTAAGTCTTAACAATAAAATCATCATGACTACAGTTTTTCAAAAACAGTGCTTCAATTAATTAATGGGTCAGAGAAAAGCTCTATTGTAACTTTGTATATTAATATTCAGCATAGGAAAATCTACCATCCCATTAGCCTCAATTCAGAATGTTTAAAATTGCCTAATCAGAAAGGACCTGCATGGAGGCTGCTTGTAAATAAAATTACCCCTTTCTTAGCTCAGGGAACACTCTTGCAGCACTAACCACACCAGAAATTTCACAAGGCCCAAAAGTGACTTATGCCAGTTCTATAATTTGTGGAGCTACACATACTTGCCTTGAAATATTTAAAAATTCTTAATAAATTACTCATAAACCAAAATTTGTTGACGGCTTTTTTTTTATAAAGGACAAGAGCATAGGGGAAAACTTAAATTTTAGAAATCTAACCATTTCTTTAGTTGTGTATACATCCATCTTTTTTTCAATTTGAATATTAGTGTTTACAAATATAGGAATTTGAGACTATGAGCCAAGTAAAGGCCACTGCTAGCCTGCTAGGGGTTTTTTTTCCTTATATTTATTAAAACAGTATAAAACTAGTTATTCTTAGATAGGTACATATATAAGTACCTAATTTCTAAATATCAGTTCTTCGCATTTGGCTTTTTCCTAAAATATACTCCCAACTACCCATTGGATTAGTCCTGAACATCTTGTATAACTTTATGCATCTTTGTACTATACTTTGCCCTCTCAAAGAATATTTCTTGAGCTAATTGTAAGTCATATTTACCTATCATTTAATTCCAAGTAATTTTGGCCTCTTTTCAACCTGAAAAAAAAAAAAAACTACTAAAGAATAGCTTCCATCAAAATAAAGGAGCAGACCCAGAAAGAGAAGACATTAGATCCAGGAAATGGGAACCAACCCAGGAAGAGGCAAAGGGGATTACACAGATACCAAAGGGACAGCAAGGAAGACAGCTAAGAAACAGGCATAAAGAGCAACCAACTGAGATGAAAGGAAAATGTTGATTCCAGGAGTGGTGTCTCCAAGAAATAATATGTAATGCTAGAAACATGTTACGATTGCAATTTTGGAGAACTGTACTAAGCAGCTATTAAAAGGTGGTGAAAATTAGCAATGGAGACAAAGAAAATTAAGTAGGGAAAAAAAGCAAGGCAATTGATAACTTCAGGAACACATAAAAAGAAAGGAAATGGTAACTGTACCATACTAACACTGACTGTGAAAATATTCGAAGAGTCATAATGTAAGTACCAAATACTATACTATTTGGAGGGTAGGGAGGAGAAACAGAGTATGACAATATAAGCTCTAAGAGGTGGGGAACCTGTGGCCTCAAGGCCACATGTGGCCCTCTGGATCCCCAAGTGTGGCCCCTTGACTGAATCCAAACTTCACAGGAGAAATCCCTTTATTAAAAGGATTGTTATATAAAATTTGGATTCAGTCAAAAGGCTGCACTCAAGGATCCAGAAAGCCACATATGAGAGTGAAATGGAAGAATACAGGGGAGGGGAGATATATCCCACACATATAGAGAAATTTGTGACCGAGATATATAAAGAACTCCTGTAAATTAATAAAAAGAAAGAAGTTAGTTAAAAAAAAAATTGGGCAAAACACATGAAAAGGTGTTTCACAAAACTAACACTAAATGTTCAATAAACATTTGAAAATGTGTGCAACCACACTGGTCAGTAGGACTTTAGAAATTAAAACCACAATGCAATACACACTCACCAGAATGGCTAAAAATGAAAGACAGAAAACATATTTTGGCAAAGATAAGAAGTTACTAGAATTCTCATACACTGTTGATTGGTACAGCCACTTTAGAAAATTGGCATTATCTACAAAAGATAATTATATGCATACTCTATGACTAAGCAAATTACATAGCTACATGTATACCCAGCAGAAATGAGTACGTTACCAAAGAGACATTTACAACAACATTCATATCTACACTATCAGTAAGCGCTCACATATTCATCATTAATAAAAATGGATAAGCTGTGCTATATTCTCAAAATTAAAGACTATACAGCAAAGAGAATGAGCAGACAACAGTGATATATTAACACATAGCTAAATCTCACAAACAATGTTGAGTAAAAAGAAAGTCAAACATAAAATAATACATACTATATGATTCAATTCATATGAAATTCAAGAATAAATAAAACTAATCTACAGTGTTAGGACACAGACTTACTCTTGCACTAGAAAAGAAAATAACTCAAAGTGGCCATGAGACCATCTACCGGAGTATTGGTACTGTTTTATTTCTTGATTAAGATGCTGGCTACACACAGGCATTACCATTTTTATTTCAGACTGTCAGAAAAGTAGTTAACATAAGCATTGGGACATTGAACAAGTGACAGCAGAGTTCCAGATGACCAAAGTGACATTTAAAATATTACTAAGTAGTGAATCAAACACTAAGATAAGTAGTAGAAGAGTTAAAGGGGGGTAGCTGCTGATGAGACTTCAACAGTCGTGAAAGACCATCCTGGAAGATGACTGTAAACATCCTGCTGCCGTACACACTTGCAGAGACTGAAAGAATTCTTCATCTCTAAACTACTTATTTTAAGATTGCCAGATTATGGATACAGGCTTTCGAAGTCAAAGCAACTAGAAAAAAAGTAAAATAATTTAATCATAGAAATTTAGATTACATAATTTAGTTCAACTCTATTACTTTCCATAAGAAGAAACTGAGGCCAAGTGACTCACACAAGGTCACAACTTTGAAGACGGGCTCTGAGCTAGAAGCCTGGGCTATTGATTCATGGGTCAGTACTAAACCTGTTTACAGTTATCACTCAACAAGATGTGTCTCTTCAGTGTCCAAAAACTAGCTTGAGTTTTTTGAAACCGAATTGGCTTGAATCATGATTTGGGTATTACATCAATCAAGTCTGAACATTTATGAAAAGGGAAAGTAAACTGAAAGCATTAAATATAGTCATTACACCTAAAATTTAAGAATTGGCCAAGCAATACTTTCTAGTACTTTCTAGCTGAGCTAATCAATTCTTTGCATAGTTTACTTAGAAATGGCAGAAAGAAGGCAGGTTTGGAGAGAAGGACAGGTTGAGAAGTTTTAAAAAGATAATACCAGGATTCCTATGGGAAATCTTTCTCTTCATATAAAACATATTGTCATAGGGATGTATGAAAGCTTCCTAAACCTAACCATGTTATTAGAGGGAAGGGAAAAGTTTTCCTACCACTTAAAACTCAGAACAAACCACAGCTCTGTCAATGGTATACTACAATTTAATTTAAAGGTCTACACTTTATGTACACTAGATTCACAAAATTAAGCTGGAATCACCTTCACATGGAAAACAGAGACTGGCCATGCCTTCACGTAAGGCTTTATTTGCTTTAGGACTATATATCACACCGGCATCCTGACTTTCTGTTGCTTTTCATCTGGACAAGATACCTTTACACCAAGAATACCATGAAGTACAGGATTTATTGCCATAATGAAGTTCTTTCAGATCTGTTTTCTTGGCAGAGGACAGGAGGAAAGGCGTTCATCTCACCAGGCAGCTTATTAGGATTTGCACTGAATAAGACACCACGGAATGTCAGGCCTATCAGTTACTAAACATGCATCATACAAACTTTGTCTTTGCGAGAACCTCTGCTCTGCATTTGTCATCCACCTGAATAATTAACAAGTACATGCTGCCTGCCAGCAGCTTAGGGAATTAATTTCCCCGCATTAAATGCAGCTCACGTCCACAGAAACTCAGACCACACACACACTGCACTCCTTTCAACCACTGAAGGTAAGGAACACATTGCACAGCCTCCAACTTTATGATGACTTAAAACTCAAGGATTATAAAGTCAGACTAGTAATATTTCAGCTGTCACTGTGATGGTCCTCTGGAACTCTGTCACTTGTTCAATGTCCCAACAATTACATTAACTACTTTTTGCCATCTTGAAAAAAAATGGTAATCAATTCGCTATTTTAAAAAGCTGTGTGAATAGCTGCACTATCTAAGGACCATATCCAATAGAAGCTTTCAGAAAAGCATCTATGGCATGACATAAACAAGACGTACATTTGGTAACATGGAAGAACCAAAATCTAAAGCAAAATTCAGTTTTGGGGGCTTTCAAATATATAATAATGGTTGCAATGAATTTGTACAGTTGTACAGTCCTAATTTCATTGGAAGCTAACAATAATATTCCTTCATCATATAAGTGAGCAAGATAAAAATGTGTGCCCAGAAGTATAGGGGAAAGAACAGAGATTTTAAATTGAAATTCTTTACTATTAAAATATTAGTTTATCATAAATTTTTTTTAAATCATAAAACATCATAAATTTAAAAATTTACAATCTGAATGCATCTCTTGAAATTCCCATCTTCTAATCATTATTTATTGTCCATATAGTGGGTTGCATGAAGACAGAGAATATTTATTACCTTAGTTGTTAGCTATATGGATAAATGAAAAAAAAACTGATGTTTTCCCCCCAAAAGTGTGATTCTAAAGAAGGTGACTAGCTTTGTTAGCTAGAGGTCAATTGTTAAACTGTATTGGTCATCTCTAGTTCAGATCCTTTTTATTTAATTTTTTTTGTTGGTAGCCACATTCTCAACCCCCCTCAGCTGTGGAGAGGCTTACTGCTGTTAAACTCAGTAGGCTCCCAATAGGTGAGGTACTTACTAAGTCATCATAAGCTTCACTGAAGTATGAAGACAACTATGAATATCAACACATTCCTTATTTTGGCTGGTGAGTACACTTAGGATTTATTAAGATATACTCTTACTGATAAGAAAACTGATCTATATTGACGTGCTAAGTTTTCATTAAAATGACACTTTAAACGCAAAACTACTATAACTTTACTCTCCATTCAATGAGATGCCCTTTGACTGAAGGGTGTATTTATGTGGGCATGATGGTTCAGTACTGCATAATTAAAATTACATTTCTCTCCCATTACTAGCATTAACAATATAGTACTTTTTTCTAAATTTGCCTTATGTAAAAACTGTTCATTTTTGAGACCTACTTGAAACAACTAACCAATACAAATGAATTTCCAATTAATAATTTGGATAAACATAAATCTAGTTTTAAAAATTATTGTGCAGTGAGATGAGGTACTTACTACCTTCTAGCATTAAGGATGATCATTTGCACAGAAGTCATTATCTTTTTTTGTTCCCTACTTGTTAATAATCACATCATTAGAAAACAAATCTATATCAAAGTAACACAATATGTTAAGTTTGGCTTAATTTAATTCAGGGAGAAATGTTAGGCTTTAAGTCTCTAATTTTAAACTATATATTTTTCAATAGAAGGGAATTGTATATAATACCATTTTATCTATGTTCTCATGGCATGTTTAATGTCTTTGTCACTCTTGTTGAAATTTAAATTGAAAATACTTGGCTTTGTCCCTAGCGTGGACCTAGATCTAACTTCAGGATGACTTTTGTGAGACAACTAAAATTGAGGCCCTGGCCCCCATCCCTTGGGCTCTATTTTCAGGTAATGCTAGAATCTTGTGCAATGCATGGGAGATTAGCAAATTAAAAGAAGTGACAAACCTCCTCTACAACTACTCTAACTCTTACAATAACCCCAGGTGAATGCCTGTATTCACTAGGCAATACTAATAGGCGAGGTTATGAGGTAGGGTAAGAGAAGAGATAAGGAGGTTATATTTCACTTAAAAGGACTGGAAGAAATGACGAGAAATCTTCCAAGGTCAAATATTAGAATTCATTTTAGATCAGAATAAGAGGCACTTGGTACAAAGTGAAGGGACTTACAAATCTGCATTTCAGATCTTAAGTTATTGTGCTTGACATTTATTTACTTTCATTCTTTCTCTTACTGCTGTTAAATTCTACCACTTCTTTCTTTACAACTGAAATTGTAACTCAGTGATAACACTGAGTAACGAATATCCTAAGGATATTATCATTTTTAAAACAAAGAGTCGATATATGCATACACAAAGGGTGCAATGTGCACCCTCCGAGAGATGGACACGCTTGGGACTGGGACTTGGGGGGGAAGGGGGGGCAAGGGCATCACACGTAACCTAAACACCTGTACCCCTATAAACAACAAACAATAAAAAAAAAAATAAATAAATAAATAAATGATACACAAGAAAAAAAAATAAAACAAAGAGTCTTTCTGTAATACTAATATTATAAAACAATCTTACATAAATAAAAAGTTCTCTTAAGTTTTTAATTATAAGACTGTATGGAAAATGACCATTAAATCAAAACATAGCATGTATGCATTTTATTACACATATAAAAAAACAGTATTTCTTTGTAATCGATTAATCAAGATGTTCTTTAACCCATACAGTCAAAAATAAAGCCTCTGATGCCCATTAGGTTGAAGAAAAATACACATCATTTTTAACATGTCCAATTCTGTGTGAGCATCTACAGCCTTTCTGAGTGTCACAGAAAAGAAAGTATAATAACCTTGTAGTGGGAGTGTGGGGAAAGCTTGTTTGTAAAATATGCCAAGAGACAATATGCTTTCTACTCCTAGGAGACTGTTGGTAAATCTTTTTTATGAGTACACTATGAGGTGAATAATTAACACTTCCAACTGAAAGTTGACTACCATCATAATATTTAGTCAATGAATTGTTATGGCTGAGTTTTAACTCATATGAAAGTAACTATAATACTTTCAATCGTAATAATACTTCAACATAAATCTAAAATAAAAGATAATGAATTCAGTTCAAAATGTCTTTTCACATATTAGTGTTGGTTGTTGTATCTTACTATATTAAAAAATGAAACAATATCAACATAAAATGTCTTTTCACAAGAAAAACTGCATGCTTAATATTTTAATAGTTCGGTTTCCATGGCATAAATCTGCTAGGAAAAAAAGGGACTCAGCCTGCATTAAAGATCCACAAAGCTTTTGGTTTAATCACACGACTAGCCCACTGAGGCCACTGTAGATGAATCATTCCACGGGAAGAGAGAATAGATTTTCCCACGTAAATGGGCAAACCGAGCGTTCCAGTGAGTTTCTTAAGACTGACCGATGAATTCTTCCCTTCTGAAGGGAACTATCATACTTTCGGGGGTAAAAGGGTTTTACAGCATAATTAGCTGATTGTGAATAAAGAATTACTCCATTTTCTCCTCCTCACAGCCTCTTCCAGGGCAGCATATTTCAGATATTTTACTTTAAACCTAACAGGTTAAATGGACTATAAGTGAACCAGGAAATGATGTTAACTGGAAGCACTCTCGGCTATCTATATACAATGTTTCAGTTTCAAGTAACATTTTCTTATCCTCCTTCATTGCTGGAAAGAACTGGAATATAAGAATTATTTTGGAATAGACGAACCTCATAGACTTGGGATAAGAAGCAGATAAGGGAGAAAGTAGCACAGGATAATTTTCATATTTGCATGCTTTGCACTTTTCATATGCTAACAAAATTGTAGAAGAATCGAGTGTAGAACAGTAAGACCCATCTGCGTGAGGACGACCTTTAGTGTCACTACTACGGAAACATCGTAGTAAGTGCCAAATACTTTTCATATCTTATGCCGCAGCCATCACCATCAAGATAACTGCTTTCCCAGCGCTGTACTGACGTGGATCCTCCCAAGGAATAAACACTCTGCTCTCCAGCACCATCTGTTTACTGGACGCTATCCCATAAGAGGGCAGACGCTTTCCATTGGTACTTGGTACTCTTCCCTTTCATCATCAATTTCACGACCACAAGACTAGCTATTCCCTCTCCACACTCAAAGTAAACTCAAGGGTCTCCTTTATTTCCTGTCCACCTCCCTTCTTGCATACTCCAGGGCTTACACGGTTCTCAGTACCCCGTTGCCTCGAGGAACTCCCAGTGACTCAGGATAAGGAGTGTCAAGGGATACTTAATTATTTTTTAATGTGTTAGCCTACCCTCCACCTACAACACTGTTTTGTGGGGAAATTCTTCTAGGATTCCAAACCACTAACTTCCTAACTTATAGGCTATAACCCAGTTCTACATGGAGGTTGTCTTTTACTGGATTTGATTCACTGCTGGGGGAAAATGGTGCCCTCGCTCACACAAACCTGCCTTCCTTTGGACTGGCCTCAGGGAGATTCCCATGTAACTAGGACATTTTCATGACTGGTCCCTCAATCTATATTTGATACAGATCCAAGCATATTATATAGAGAAAATTCTGGGATTATCTCACAGCTATGTAGTCTACCAATTTGTATAACTAAAAATTATTAGTCATGGTATTTTCTCAAAACACATAGAAGTGCTTACAGCATTAAAACTAAAGTCAATTCAACATGGGTGTTACAGTCTAGAAAGTTCAGAAATAAACCATTTTTACTTTTGGTGATGTGACTGCCCAAAAGACCCCATTCTTTTGGATATGCTTTTACTAAAGCTTCTAATGTCTGAGAAAATACCTGTCCCATCCCCATTTCTCATTTGGGAATACCCTAAGAGGCTTTCATTCCTGAATTACTTAAAAAATGAGAAGGTCAAGGAAATGACAGTATTAACTCCAGTTCTTAGGACTTTCGGGGGTCTTCTAGGAAAAAGGAGTGTAGATTTGTTGCTCGATTGCTATGTGTAGAAAGAGAGACAGAGACATCTGTCCCCAGGGTGCCGCCGCACACTCACACTGGGGAGCGCACTGGGATTCTGCGTTCAGGAGCACATTGACTACATAGTAAAACTGGGTATCCTTCCAAACTCTGAGAGGCTGCTGAATTCAACATGGCAATTTTCTCCCAATGAGGATGAGGAGTAGACAAAAACCTGTACAATTTTAAGAGAAAATGTAGCATAGAGTTTGTCTGAACTGCCACCTGTGCCTCCTCTTCCTGCACTATTTCCCCCAGAAGTAAAAGAAAGTTCTGTCATCCCCTCTTTCTGAAGCAACATTTTAAAATGGAAATAAATTTATGGTATGTTAAGCCTAGCAGGGAGAGATAAAGGATTAGGAATTATAGACTCTCATCATCCCCATTCAAGAGCACAACTCTCTCCTTATCTGAGCCAGGACTTTCTCAGCTGCCACTGTACCTCCTGCTTCTAATAAGGTCCAGTTGGATCTTCAGTGATTTGGGCACATGACTCTAACGGCCACCTTTTATTACCTCTACCCTCATATGACTGCATAAACAGCTTATCTCTTTCTTTTATCATGGAGTGAAGGCAAAGTCATTTTGAATAATGACAGCTATAATTTACAGAGCATTAAATGCCACATATTGTACAAAATGTTTAAACACAACAGGGTACTAAAACCTCACAACACTCTGTAAAGCAGGCATTATGATTTGGATTACACCAATGAGAAAACAGGCTGAACTTAAGGGGCTATGCATGGCAGAGCTGAGATTCTACACTTGGGTTGGCCCCAAAGCCCAGGTTTCTGACCACTGCTTTATACACCCTATCCTATGAAGTCATTTCTTAAGCAGCTTCTCCTAAAGCAGAAGGTCTAGGGCTAAGTTCGACAGAACGTGATTTTGATAAATACAACTCATTCCAGTCTTCAAAACTTTACAACATAAAATTTACAAGAGAGGAGTGTCAAATCAATATGGTAAAACTCAAGTGGTAGGATACACTTTAATGTAACAAGAATTTTCAAAAACAAAGTCTAGATGCCCTCCCAAAGCCACATTAGCTTTATCCTATTTTAACTGTGTTTCTATAGCAAATAGGTAAATATTTTCTTATAAATGTAATTATTACAAGGAACATAATGAGAATCCAAGTATTTTCAGTTTTTTGATCAGGCTTAGGTCCCACCTAGATTCTCTTCAGGCCAGTCAACACTCTTCACTGAGTACCAACAGTGTTTATAACACAATTCTCCTTTCCATGGATGCTTTAATAGTGCTTATTTCTTGCTAGCATGGCCAATCATTGGGGACAATTGATCTTCTAATAAATCTTTAAAGAGAAATCATTGGAAGTTCAGCTATCCAGGAAAAAGTCCTATAAATCAGCCTAAGGTAACAATGTTAGTTTGCCCTCCAGGGCATTTATTTTTGCTAGCACCAAAATAACCCAAAGTACACAAGTGTACCCCAAGGGCTGCCATACAAAGTGGTTCAATACAAACTGATTCATGGACACCCAGAGCTGTGAAGAAGCGGTTCCCCTGGGCTGAGACTAGACAGCAAGTACTGTCCAGGTCTGGTGAACAAAGAGGAAGAGAGAAACAGACAAGCTGCACCAGTTCCATTAATCCTAGACAGCAGCAATTCCTGATCCACTTTAAACTACGGATGCAAAAGGGTTAAACCAGGAGATCTAAATGTTTGGAGAGATCATCTTCAGCATGCAGAAGCTATGCAAATGGGCTACAAGGCTGGGGGGAAAAGCCTAATGTAGATTCCTTCTCACTTGGCAAAGTAAAAAGAGTCTCTATTTACACAAAATAACCTCTTTGCAGTATGTGGGAACTACTCCTACAGCAATGCAAGGTGGCGAGCTAAAATTAGAGTTGGAACAGCTCTTCCTGTTTGGCTGCTGATAGGCTCACGTACACTTTAGTACTTGAGAGTAAGCTGGAAAAAAAAAAAGTTGGCCTCTCTTCCTTTCTCTTAAACGGGTTAGATATTTCAATTCTATGGTCTACCCTGGCTGCTTGTGCTTTTATTTTCAAAGTTCTGAAACAAGAGCAGCGATTTCTCATCCACCATTTCCAGAGTGAATTCCAAGGAGCACTAGTCCCTTTGGTGCAATGCTTTAAGATAATAGAGTTCTATGGACAAACGTATTACGGGGAAACGCTATGTGGCACAGTTCCCCTCGAGTAATTTCACAATGTACACCAGCTCATTAGTGATCGATGTACATTTCTAGTAAAGAATCCCTTTAGCTTTATTTACCCTCATGTTTACCAAACCATCTAACCTATTTTTCAAATAATACTTATTAACAGCTTTTGAAAAACACTTTGGGAAATATTATTCAGACAGCAGAAGCAGGTAGAAAGGAACAGATAACATCCTCTTTGTAAAGCAGCTCTTAAATAAGAACTAAAGTGCAAACAGAGTAAGCTTTTAAAGATTGCAACAGCCTCTTGATGGGCTCCCTACTTGCAGTCTCTCCTTTCAGATCTTACAAGCTTTCCCATGATGTCACGCACGCCTCATGCAATAATGCCCTATGGCATCCTCCTGTCCACCTTTGAATGTAACCAGGTGATGCCCAATTTTGCCTCCAAGTTTTGTTTTTTTTTATTGTTTGTTATAGGTGTACAGATGTTTAGGTTACGTATGTTGCCCTTGCCCCCCTTCCCCCCAAGTCCCAGTTTCAAGCGTGTCCATCTCTCGATGGTGTGCATCGCACTCTTTGTGTATGCATATATCCGTCCCCTCCTCCTCCTCCCCCTCCCCCCCTGCCCGGGCCTCCAAGTTTTTTCAACGTGGCTCTCTCATCTCAGATGTTTACTTCAATGCCCCAAAGCTTCTAAAGTGAGCTCAAGTTTCATTTTCTCCAAACTTTTCTAACTCTACCCTTCTCTGCACTTCACTGTTCTTACTGGTGGGAACTATCATTGTGGCATTTAAGTGCATACTTACTCCCCTATCTGCTACTATTTTTTTTCTCAACTATTTTATATATTTGGGTCTTATTCATCTAAAAAATACCATGAGATTGAACTATGTGCCTATTCGAAAATGCTAATACTGTACCTTACCTCCCCAGCAACATTATACATAACTTTCTTGTGGATGAGAAACACTTTTAAAATTTTATACACCTTTATAGCCCGATAGTGCTGTGCACATAGGAAGAATTCACTGCCTGAACATCTGAACAAAAAAGTACAATTCAGCGATTCAAGGTAGTGAACTTTGAAAATATGAGTTGTACCATTAAACTGGAACTAACCGATGAGCACACAAGCACACAGAGGGAAGTAAAACTCAGTGGACATCAACCAGGGGGGAGGGGCAGAGAAGAGGGGCAAACACCTGACAGGTAACAATGAACACGATCTGGATGATGAGCAAACATATAGCTGGGACTTGAGCATTACAAAAGCAATACATGTAACCCAAAACGTGTACCCCGTTAATATTTAGAAATTTTATAAAATGTGTATATATAAGGTATGTGTACATGACAGAATTCTACATGGAGGAAGGGAAAGGTGGTAATCAAAGGAAAGCATTTTCTGCATTAACTATTTTTTCCTTCAATGAAGAACGGTACTGACAACAGCCCCACAATGGGTGAAGAAAGCAATCTAAAGCATCTCTGAGTACCGTCTGTCTGAACATGCTTGCACAATTACTAGTGCAGGCAACTTGGGGTTTGAGACACAGAGAGAAGGCAGATTCTACCAGTAAAGCAGCAGTTATACATTTCCATTTGGGAATATAATTTCAAAAATCTCATATAATTCACTAGAAATATTGGTTTAAGTGAATCCCAATTATTTTCTGATAATAAATGTAATGAACTCTGTAAGATAAATGCATATTCTAAATTTAATTTTCCAAAACTTTACTGGTTTAAAAAAATATTAAAAAATATGAAAAAATATAACCCCGCATATCTGTGTCAGCAAGAAACTTTTTCCCTGTTTTTACATGCATTCTACCAGGAAGGAAGCAATGCCAAGACGTAATAGTTTTCTCTGAGAATTTCTTCTATCATACCTTAAATACGAATAAGACTTAATATTATGTCACTTGTGTTACTCTAAAGTTATTTCATTCAAAGAGAAAAATGTTCTGCTAAAAATCTAACTATTCTGCTATCTTTTTCTTAATCTATATTTCACTTTCTACTGTTTTTGGAAATCTAAGGTTCATGTGGTTTTATTTTGTGGTAAGACACTGATGTACCCATTACTAAACAATTCTAAGTTGATTGATTACTATAACCATTACCACAGATAGTACTGCAGGCACCTCTCCAGAGGAGGAATGTTCTCAATGTTTTGGGAACCAATTCAAATGCAGTCTCCAAACTCAGAATAAACAGAATTGGTGCTTCTTCCATTTTATTTCTAAGTCCAGAATCAAAACAGAACTACCTGCATATTACTAAGGAAAAAATGTTCAATTAACTCTGTCCTGGGGACTGTGAAACAAATGTCCATCTAGCATATCCCTGATTATCCGCAGTTTCATCATGCCAGTAGGATAACTACATGTATTTTCAATGAGGATTCTGGCAGTGAAAATAAGTCATATATTTCATACAAATTGAAACCAAAAGGGGCAAAAAAAAAAAAAAAAAAAAACCAAAACCTTACTGCAATGTTTTGAGCAAAGCAATACTGACTCACTTTAAAACACTATTTAAGGTACTAGAAACTGTAATTAAATCAGGTCTTGAAAGTGCTAAGCGGAAGAAAAGTGTTAATTAGTAAATTAGTAAAAATACCATTTTTAGAGTGGAAAAGCTTTCTTTTACACTTTCAAACATTTACGAAAAAAAACAATTTCTTGATAAGGTGCAATTTGGAATATTTATAGAAGCTTGATTTTATGTTTTCTTTTAAAAAAAATTCACAGCACCCTTCATCCAATAAGCTCAGTGCTCTACAAAAACATCCCCCCCTGCCAAAGTAGAACAGTATAAAATAAAATAGAAGGCATACCAGAGAAAATTTAAGTACAGGAAACAGGAGAGAGCATCCCTGGAAAGAACAAGCATTGGCAGCACAGTCAGCTGACAGAGCCTAATAATTTCCATATGTTCAATCAAGGCTACCCTCATAGCTCGCTCCAGCACCTCCTTCAGAACTTTGCTCATTGTCACCCTTTCAGCAAGGCCTTTTCTAGCCACCCCATTTAGAACCCCAAACCCAACTGTACCTCTAGGTCTCCTTAGCCCACTTTCTTCTTGTTTAATGTTATCTCCATAGCACTTACCACCTTTTCATGTATTCTACAATAATTGCTTAGTATCTGCTACCCCACAGGAATGTAAACACTACACGGGCCCATAACTCTGCCTGTTTTAACCATTGTTGTATCCCTAGTACCTAGAACAGTGCCTGGTACCTAGTAGATGCTCAACAAATAGTTATATGAATGACTAGCAACAAGCCTCTTTGTACCAGACTTCCAAAGTCCTGGATATTTTTCTATTTCTGCTTTGTAATGGATGTAGAAAAACTTCTATAGAATAAAAATATCACACGCCAAAAATATTTCTTTTAAAGTTACATTTAAAAGAAATAAATATTCTGTCATATATATTCAGCTGAAAATAGTTTTTTGTAAGTAACACATTGCTTTGGATTAATCAGATAAAGATGAAAGTCAAGAATTTTGCCAACAGTTTTTCATGTTAACATTACTAAGTTATGCCTTTCAGCTCAATATACTGCATATGAAGGATATCTTGTTAAAACAACTGTTGGAGGCAAGTCATGTCATATCAGCTACACTTTGTACCCTATGGGCACTCAAATGGCCCAAACTCTCTGTTAATATAATCTTGCTGCTCTGTTGAGCTAAGGCAAAATCAGTTTTTCAGAGACATGTAAGCCTACATTCATATAAATACTGTATTATCTATATGTCTTCCAGAAATGAAGGAAAGCTGCTGTAAGGATTATGCTGAATCAATTTAGGAAGGTAAATATTGTTAACAAATACCATAAAATAACCTAGTAAATGATTCCAATCTCCATTTATCAACTAACAAGAAGTCTATAATCTTCTTCATGTAATTGGTAACATAGTACCTATGGGAAAATAAAATGCCCCATCTCAAAGGCTCTAGGTATCTTTTCAGCAAGTGACTCTTTAGTTCTAACACAGAACTTTCTATGCAATACTCTAAACAACTCCACAATTCTCCTGTACTTTTTCCTTTGGGGTGTGAGGACTTACTTTTACTTATCAACCTCTGCTCCTCATAAATTATCTCATCACAAAAAGTAAAGACCTTTGTTTTCAGATTTTTCGAGAGGACTGAGGGAGAAGTAGTGCCAGAAATATGAGTTTTTTCTTCCTTAATTAATGGTATTCAAGTCTGGTGGTAAGTAATTATGAAAAATACAAAACCACATTATTTATAAAAATTGTGTGATAGTTTCATTGGCTAAAGATTTTAAAGATCAATTCTAGTTATAAAAACAGACACGGAATTGTGAATGATTTGAAAACTAAGTTTAATTTTTTAAATTTTTAATTATTATGGGTACATAATAGTTGTATATATTTACGGGATGCATGTGATGTTTTGATAAAGGCAAACAATGTATAATGATCAAATCAGGGTAACGGGGGTATCCATCACTCAAGCATTTATCATTTCTTTGTGTTAGGAACATTCCAATTCCATTCTCTTAGTTATTTTAAAATGTATAATGACATTGACTACAGACACCCTGTTGTGCTATTAAATGCTAGATTTTATTCATTCTAACTAACTACATTTTTACACCCATTAACCATCCCAACTTTATCCCTCCCTCTTCCTGCTACCCTTCCCAGCCTCTAGAACTATCAATTTTTAAATATAATTCAATCACTGATTCTACCAATTAACAAAATATCAAAATAAATCTTAAAATTTTAGACCTTAAACAAAATACATATTCTTATGGACTCTGCAGATAGTCTGTTAAAGATTTACTAAATTCTAAAGTTATTTATGAGAATTCATTATATCATTACCTCCTTAAAGAAATATTTTAAAGAGGTGAGATTTTACTTATGCTTGTAAGTTATCCCTCTTTTGCCAGCTCAATGGCCTAATATTTAGCATAAAGGATGCAGTTTCCTAAGTGCTCCTACTGACTAATAGAAACTAATATAAAACATGCTCTAGCATCTTGTAGATGACTGCCAGGTAGGCCAAAGACATTGGCAAACTCAACTAAGAGAACTGAGCATCAGTTATCCTTTGGTGATATTAACTTTATGAACTAAGATAAGAAGAGAGAAAAAACAGCATGTGTAGGACATACCTTAGAAACAAAGGTCATGAAGAACTTTAATGAAACAGTTACATACACGAAATGAAAAAATAAAATATGAATTGCCAAAGACACCGAAATGTTTTAAAATGACACAAGCTAAAATACATCACACATTGCTAATACTAGAGCCCGCTTCCCTTTCAGAATACTCACACTCATGTTCTTTAAAGTCATCTATGATGAAAAATGCAGAAGGACCCTATGAAAATCCCAGTAACCCAGATATTTTTCAGAAATCAAATATCGCTTGTAGCAATAAGTGCAGTAAGTATAAACCTTACTCATAAAACCTTAAAACACTGAAGTCAGAATTCCTACAAAAACTGGGTTAGCACAGGGATTCTGGTGTTATAATATTCAAAGTACCCTTATGATTTAAAAAACAAAAACTTCCTATACATAATGGAACATCAAGAAAAGCTTATATATTAGAGCAGAAAATAAAACATAACACTTTAATTACAGTTCTAACGAAATGATTAAAATGGGATTTTTTTTCCCTTTCCCTGTATTGTTTGTCTAGATGGAGGTAAAAATCAAGTTAATAAAAGTGTGAATCTTGAAGTTCACGATCAACAGGAGAAATTATAAAAAACCTCTCCTCAGTATGGTAGCTCTCAGAAATGGCACACTAATCTCACAAGTTGGTTCTGCCATGAGCAAATACATTTACATAGCTGTTCCCAGGTAGTGACCTATCTTTAAAAAATGGTATGTCATTCCTGCACCATCACCCATCTGTTACATTTGATTGGCACCTTGATGTACGGCAGCATTTACTAACGATATGGAGCTGAAGGTCACCTATTTGATCATCACTAGCTTATTATTATATATACCTATCCCATAACATTAACATGTTTTTTTTCTTATATATAGTCTGTGTGTGTATATTATATAAAATAGGATATGAATTAAATTTTGGCCACTTATAATAATTAATCCATCTGTGGAACCATTTTTGGCTGTCTATCCAAGCCCAAGAATGTTCACTATCTCATGATTTCTTCCTGATGCTCTATCAATACATATAATTTTTAAAGTGTTCCCTGGTTGAATCCTGTTGAAGAATGTAGGTAATCATGTAAACCACAGACGGCATACTGGAACTAGAACAGTGGTTCTCAAACTTTCCAGTCTGCAAATCACTTTTATGAGTCAGGACATGACATGATCCCTCTACCCCACCCCGCCTTCATATAACAGCCCTTAAAAATAAATCCTGAAATAGTCTATGCTTACACAGATTTACACAGTCTCCTCACTTCGTGATTATCCTAACAGCCTGTCAGCTGGCCTCTCTCTCTCATCCACTCCACACAAACACAGAGGTTAGAAAAATCCCACACATACCATTATTCTTTGGCCCAAATACTTCAGTATATTGAAACTATATAAAATGCCAAATTCAAATTCCTCTCTTCCCATCAGCCTCATTCCTTTCTAGTCTCCATCCTGAACAGAAATTCTTGTTTCCACCCTCTGTCATGTACAAACATGGCTTGTTCATTCCCATCTCTCAAGAGGCAGCTTCGTGTTCCATCTTTCCAGGAAGAGCTCCTCCTTTCACCATAGCCACAAATGATTTTGCCCATCTGACCTTGTAGCAAACTGAGAGACTTATGCCACTCTTAAGGTATTTCACCTGGCTTTTCTCGTATCAGAAGCACTTGTCACACTTTATCCCTGTGGCCTAAGTTCCTTCAAACAATAGAGCTCTACCTTTCTAAATCCATATGCAACTGCATGTTGTGTGTCTCCCTTAATTGGATTTAAACTCCATGCTATAGCAACTGGAACTTAGTAGGTATTCGCTATTTATTAAATTAATAAATTATTATATGTC
Organism: Indri indri; assembly: GCA_004363605.1. Lineage (NCBI taxonomy): Eukaryota > Metazoa > Chordata > Mammalia > Primates > Indriidae > Indri > Indri indri. The sequence continues at coordinate 3,055 of RJWJ010028704.1, read as the reverse complement.
TTATTTCCCTGCTGGCCTGTAATTTTCTTGACATTGGAGATACCTAGAATTTCCCATAAAGAGATAATATTTCCTTGATAAATGAGTGTTTGTTCCTGAATAGAGCCAAACAACTTTCAACACTACCATATCCTCCCCCAATATATTCCATTTGCACCAAATAAAACATTAACAAGTTGTCCAGTGGCTAAAATGAAACATTAAAAGCCAGCAGTGGTATCACCACTATTTAAATAATGCTTATCTAACTCATTCTCTTTCCTCTTAGGGTATAAGTATAATAAAATAAAAAATCGTTTAAGTTGTAGAAATTATTAGGACACTTTAAAAATTAAGGCCAGGTGCAGTGGCTCACACCTGTAATCCCAGCAGTTTGGGAGGCTAAGATGGGAGGATCACTTGAACCCAGGAGTCTGAGGCTTCAGTGAGCTATGATGCCAGCACTGTACTCCAGCCTGGGTGACAGAGTGTAACCCTGTCTCTACTAAATAAATAAATATTAATACATGAATTATATATTTTTCTTATAAATAAAATACCAATTAAAAATATGGGTTACAAGTCTATGCAAAAGAATACTGTGTACCAAGGTTCCTTTCCAGGGAGAAGGGAAAGGGAGGGAGGGAGAGAGAGAATGAGAGAGAATTTCAAGGAAACCGAAGGCCCACAAGTGCTGGCTCCACTAGACGTTAAACCAGGGAGCATGTTCCCACACAGCCCTGCCAATTCCATCCTGACCCACGGCATCCCCTGCCATTTCAGTTCTAAACAAAGATTTATGTCAAATTATGTCCTAGTTTTGTGGTGTGGCAACATAGCCATCCAGGGTTACGATGGGACCACCTAACACATGTTCACTTGGAACCTAGTCCAAATTAGATCCTGGGCCCCCTAGGGAAAGAGACCAGTACAGTAGCCCACAACTGTTCTTTCACCAGCATAAGCTTTCATGTATTCCTGTTGTAAAGAAAATTTCACCATTGTTAAATTACATTTTCAATTTATCATGTTTTTTTGCATTCATATTATAGGTTTATATAAATTTCAAAATATAGTACAGTGATTTCTAATACATTGCTTTGTGGACAATACTTGTGCAATTGAGGTTATTTTCTAAATGAAATTTTAAATCCTTTCCTTTTTGAGGGAGGATGGGGGGTGGTTCCCATCAATTAGTCCAGAATATTACAAAATCAAAGAGCAAGAATATTAATATTTTCCACTATTTATTTAAAAGTAAAATTGAAACTTTTTAAAAAAGATACCAACACAGAATCTCTTCTTCAGAAATGGGATAGAAATGTAATTTATAGCTCTAATTTGCATGACTACTTTATATTTTTTTATTCAAGTAATTTTCAAAATAAAATTATTATTTTTTATTTTGGGGCTATTATCATTTTGACTTGATTTTACAAATACTTAAGTGATACATAAAATTAAGATTCCATCCAACATAATGTATATAGAGTTTGTCATTGTTGTGGTTCATATATGCCAAATGGTAAATGTTGCAATTATAAAGTGTCATAAAATACCTACCTTTTTACCCATTACTCTAGAATATAGGTAAGGAGGAGGTAGATTTGCTTTGCTATTATTGGTTACTTTTAAAATCTTAAGTATCGCACATAGTTTTCTGAATATTATTTCTATAGCTCAACATGATTAAAAGTCTCAACTAAAAGAATTGCCAAATTGTTTGGCTTATGAAAATATTTGGGAATTGGCTATTTAAGCAATGAATTGAATCTCTCCTGAAAACACAAACAGCCTAATCATGGTTTATCTGTGTCTTTTTATGACCATGCAAGTGTTTATCTAAAAATTTTTCTAAGAGCAGAAAGCTGTCCTTTTCTATTAAGTTCTAACTATGTCTTTTTACCAAATTCTATGCATATTCTTTGATGACTGTTCAAAAATATTATTAATGATAACAGTATTGTCCCTAATGACAATAAGCCATTAATTTATTATGAGATTCAATGAATCACTTAACAGCAAACCAACTATGGACCAACCTTCTGGGTAAATATGTCATGGGGGTAAGTTGTGCCCATTAGCTGGTACAGACCAAACCTAGGAAAATGAAAAGAGGCTGAAATTACTTCTTTTCAGCACATATTAGTGAGACCAAAAGTTCACTCTCGGTCAGCCATAACTGTCTAAATTCCATGTTAGAAAAAGATTTCTGAAGCTGGATAACGAAGGTAAAAGCACCTATACTGTTAAACACCTCCAAAAGTTTTTATAAACATGCTTTAATATATTTATATCTACATCAGATACAGTCTCTCTTGAGCATTCTTTGTGCCTTACCATCTTAAATATCTTGCATTCATATTGTGCTAAATACTAAACATTTAGCTTATTGGATAGTTATAACTCGTCCAGCACTACCTGAGTACAGGCCCATGTACAGAACCAAGAATGCAACCTCTGCTTTCCAACCTGCAGCCTGATGCTCTGACCCCCACACCACGTGCTATGATCATGAGTGATGGAGCTGTTCTGCCTGTACGCCACTTTCAAATAATGATTCACAAAGTTAATCAAAAGGGCTTCCCTGTTCAATATTTACCTGTTACTCATTGACAGCCACTGTCTGCACTGCCATCTAGGATGTATAGAATGGAATCAGGAATACTGAGCTCAAACAGAACCTGAGTGCCTCACTGAAGTATCAGGCACAATGAAAGCAGAATTAAGCCGCTCTTCAAACCACCTCTGACAGTAAAGATGTCTGCGTGAGTTCCACAGTAGCAACACACTGCTCCTTCCTGGATTTGGAGGTCAAATAAGTTGCTGATAATAAGAGGGATGGAAAAAAAAACAACTACCACATGAAAGGAAAAGAAAAAAAAAAAGAAGGAAGATATTAGGTAGCAAAAATATAAACATGGAGGGAAAAATAGTAATTTCCTGTACTTGGACAAAAAAATAATATTCCCTCCATGATGTGATCTCCTTGCTTTTATGTACTAGGAAAGTCATATCTATCCTGAAAATTATTTTTCTCATTTTAATACATATTCAACATTTTAAGCTAAAAAAT
>RJWJ010028703.1:0-21219 GCA_004363605.1 Indri indri | reverse complement strand
AATATTATCTGACCTGTTTTCTTTCTCTTCCTTTCATCTTTTTTTAACTCTTTATTGTAAGATTTTTTGGATTTCTTTTTAATTTCTAAAGATTACTCACTTAAGAGGGTGATGAATTTGGCTTTTTCTGTTACTTAGTGAATGCATATTACCAAACAGCATATCTGTATTTGCCAGAGAAACCATTAAAATGTTTCTGAACCACTGACAACTAATTCACTGAATTTTTTTTCTCATTTAAAATTTTTTTTTATTTTTAATTATTTAGGGTACATAATAGTTGTATATGTTTATAGGGTACATATAATGTTTTGATATAGGCATACAGTGTTTGTTAATCAAATCAGGATAATTGGGGTATCCATCACCTCAGACACTTATCATTTCTTTGTGTTAGGAACATTCCAATTCTACTCTTTTAGTTATTTTAAAGTATACCATAACTTATTGTTGAATATAGTCACTTTGTTGTGCTATCAAATATTGTTCATTCTATCTAACTATCTATGCTTTTTTTTTTTTTTTTTTTTGGAGACACTCTCACTCTGTCACCCAGGCTAGGGTGCAGTGGCATCATCCTCCTGTCTCAGCCTCCCAGAGTGCTAGGATTATAGGCATGAGCCACTGCTCCTGGCCCTAACTGTATTTTTGTGCCTGTTAACCATCACTACTTTATCCTCCCCTCTCCACTATCCTTCCCAGCCTCTGGTATCTATCATTCTACTCTCTGTCTCCATGAGATCAATTGTTTTAATATTTAGCTGTTATATATGAACAAGAACATGCAAGATTTGTCTTTCTGTGCTTGGCTTATTTTACTTAACATGATGTTCTCCAGTTCTATCCATGTTGTTGCAAATGGCAGGATTTCATTCATTCTTGTGGCTGAATAATATTCAGTTGTGCATATGTACCACATTTTCTGTATCCATTTATCTGGTGCTGGACACTTAAGTTGATTCCAAATCGTGGCTATTATGATTCATTGAAGTTTAACACTGATAATCCTTTAAATTTTATTTTGAGTGATGTGTCCTTAAAGATATTCAGTTTCTCTATACAGATAACCATACCATCAGAATTCTGGTACTAAGAATATCAGTGTTTAGGGTAAAAACTTATGTCACAGGAAGTTTGCTTATCATAAAATAACAGAAGGAAAAAGGACCTTTTATTTTTTTTAGTATTGCTTACCTGTTTTTGCTCAACATAGCCTTATTTTATCATCTGAGTTTGAAGCTATTAAGAAAGGTTTTGGGGGTTTTTTTACTTGGTATTATTTAGTATTATCACAGTGTGCTCACTGACTTTGAGAGAAGGAACCTTTCAGCAGGAATACATTTTTGACAATCAGTAGAGGTTTTGAAAGTGTAGAGGACATTTGAATACCTGAATACTAGTTTTACATAGTAAATGTGTCCCTTAAAATTTGAGACAAGTTTAAATGTATAATTTTTTAAATATAGAATGGAATTCCACTATTTGTAAAAAGAAACCTGGATATGAACCTTTTTGTTTAAGAAAAAGTCATCTTACTGATTTGGGGTTCCCTGAAGAACTAAGTGTGTTATATCAATTGCCATTTAAACTTTATTCTGATATTCTTTAGTTTTCCCCAAAGTGATGTATTGCTCAGAATAAACTAAGTCTTGTACACTACTGGTAGAAATATAATTTGGTATAAACTTCCTGGGATACAATTTGGTATTACATCTCAGAAACCTTAATGAATATACATACCCTTTGATGCCACCATTTTACTTGTAATAAATAAACGTTTCCTATGTTGTCAAGTGGGATTAACAAGGGAATGTTAAGTGCCATGTTGAGAGTTTTTAATAACATTCCCTTGTTAATCCCATTTCACAACATGGGAAATGTTATGTAACAAGTTTAAAAGAGGCTACAAGATGGTATTACAATTGAAAAAGGGTTGTACATATAAATAGAAAAAAGGGGAACATTTTAAAAATTAGCACAAATTTTATCTGGTTGATGGGACTGTAGGTTTGTTCTTTCCTTTGTGCTTGTTAAATTCTTCACAGTTTTTCTGCATCAAGTATATATTAGTTTGTAATTGAAAAGCCCATTTTAAAAGGGAATGGGGATAAATTCACCCTGTCATGGTATTTATAGAAGTACCAAAACATTATTTAATCTATAGTATAATTAGTTTGTATGGATTCAGGGGACAAAATTATAAAATGATATGTAAATCTATCCATAGAGGGCAAAGAAAAAAATGTATCTTAATTTTTGTAAGGATTTATACATATCTTAATGTAGTTTTCTGCTTATGAATGAGACCTTCTTCAATTGTCATAAAAATATCAGAAATGAACTCTTTGGGGGTCAGGGAATATTTTGAGGTATCCAGTGTTCTGTGTCTATGGTTACAAGATGCAAGAAATAGCACCTTGCTTTCTGAATGATACTTTGTTGTCTGTATCCAAACATAATACAGTTTAATGTTCTGTGAATTTATTCATAGCAAATAACCAGGCAAAACATTCGACTTTTTTTTTTTTTTTTTTGAGATAGGGTCCCACTTTTTCTCCCAGGCTAGAGTACAGTGGCACAATCACTGCAGCCTTGAACTCAAGCAGTCCTCCTGCCTCAGCTTCCTGAGCAGCAGAGACCACAGTCGTGTGTCACCACACCTAGCTAATTTTTAAAATTTTTAGAGATGGGGTCTTGCTGTGTTGCCCAGGCTAGTATCAAACTCCTGGCCTCAAGAAATCCTCCTGCCTCAGCCTCCCAAAGTGCTGGAATTACAGGCATGAGCCATCATACCCACAGACAGTTTTAAACGTAAGTTAATTTATAGGTTAGTATTTTTGTCTAATTATCACTTTTAAACATTTTATTTAGGGAAGATGGCTTTATGCTTTGTTGGCTTGTCTTGAAAAACCTTTATTGCCTGAGGCTCATTCACTGATTCGGCAGCTTGCGAGAAGGTGCTCTGAAGTGAGGCTCTTAGTGGTAAGTTGCAACTTAACTATTTCAAATTGAAAGCACTCAACCTATTTATATGATGGTAAAAAAGGATTCCAATGAAATAGGAGAACATATGGGTTATTTTATTAGTTGGGATTAGATTTGGCCACATAACAGAAAAGCCCAAAATAATAGTAGCTTAAATAAAATGGAATGTTTTTCTCAGATAAAGGAAGCCTGAAGGTAGTCAGATAAGATCTAAGGTGGCAGTAACTCAGACCTTTGAGTTCTGCCACATGTGGTTTTATCCTCAGGATCACCTCATGATCCAAGATGGCTGGTGGAGCTTCAGCCATTTATATTTCATTATAGGCAGCTTGAAAGAAGAAGAAAAAAAGGCCATGTCCTTTAAATAGCCTTCTCAGAGGTTCCACAAGCATGTCTTCTTATGTAGCTTTGGCCAGAATTGAGTCATATGGCCATAAGAGACTGCAAGAAATGTTTCCTTTTGGCTGGGTGGCCATGTGCCTACCTAAAAATGAGCTTCTGTGGCTAAATATTATTATAATAGTAGTGGTGGGAGACAAGCTAGAGTAGTCAACTAGCAGTCTCTGGCACAGCGATTGTTTTGAATTTCTCCTTTTGGACCCTTCCTCTAACTCGTGTCTGCAGCGTTACTGTATAAATTACCTGATACCAAGTTAAGCCCAGTTCTGATTTTTCTTCTTTCCTCCCTCCTTTTCCCTCCCCAAAATGTATACTTGTTCTCCATTGACCATTCCAAAATATTTTCATTCATCTTGCATGATGTGGCCCAGACTTTACTTTTATATGGCTTGTGCTCCAAACAAAATGCACTTTCCGTTTACTAAATATCCGCTGTCCTTAGTTCTTAAACTTTATTCCCTCTACAGAATTGCCTTTTCACTCTCTTCCAATCTGCATCTAAATATTTTTCACTGTATGGCTTGTATATTCCACCACTTGCTGTGCTACATACTTCCCCTCATCCTAATGACTAGAATCTCTCCATCCTGTTTTTCCAGCATACTTTGTATCCTTTTGATGGCACTTAATACATTATTCCTTTCATGGAAGTTAGCACATCATCAGTATTTCATCTTCTGTGCTATTAGCAGATAATGTTTTATTCAGCTTTGTTCATGTAGTGCTTGGCTGCTTGGCACATGGAAGAATTAAATACACTACCATCATGGAAGTGTGTCCCAAGTTTCAATTAATATGACATTTTTGATATAGCATTACTCAATAGGTTATTGTGACTATTCCTCGAAATCTGTAAAAGTAAATATTATATTTATAAAATAAGACTGTCTTCCGTGTCTGTTAGGCCTGTCATTTTAGCAAATATTTTAAGTGGACTTCCTAAAATGTATAATTCAGAAATTGCCTTCATAATAATTCAGAACTCTGATCTGGAATATTTTCTGGGTATGTCTTATCCTGAAGCCAGGATTTCACTTTCTTGATTGTAAGTTCCTTAAAATATATAATTTTTTCATTGGTCTCCCATTAGGACATAGGCTGTTTATTGTTCCTCTCATACGAACCAGGAAAACATTTCTCCCATGTTATCATCTTTAGAGCCCTCAACTCTTTCTTTTCCCTATTCAGAATCTTTCTTTAAAACATGCTCTTAGTTGTTTCTCAAGGAATTATTAACTCTACAGTTTTCTCCTTTTTGAGGGTTCCTAATTCCCTGTGATAATTACCATCATCTAATATAATTTTCATGTTTTACATCTGAAAAGGGAAATTTATTTAAAAAATAATAGGGAGGAACAAACTGTATTTAAAATTTTTCTTTCTTTTCTTTTTTAGGATAGCAAAGATGATGAGAGGGTTCCTGCTTTGAATTTATTGATCTGCTTGGTTAGCAGGTATAAGTAATCCTTGACTTCTTCCTTATTTGATTATCAGTAAGAGTAGAACATATTTAATTTTATTGTATTTATATTCTTTTAATTGCCTATGTCCTTTGTTTTCAGTTGGGGCATATTTTTATTTAGTACATGTTTGATTTTATTTCTTACATTGAAATTCTACCTGGAATTTATTTGTAAACTTTTTCACATTCTAAATTCTAAATAAAACACATTATTTTAGATCTCTCTCTGGACATATTTTTGTTGCATTGATCAGGATTTTTATCCCAATGCCAGTACTTTTTTAAAGCTTTATAGTAAGCTGGGTGCAGTGGCTCACACCTGTTATAATCCTCGCACTCTGGGAGGCTGAGGCAGGAGGATCGCTTGAGCTCAGGAGTTCAAGACCAGCCTAAGCAAAAGTAAGACCCAGTCTCTACTGAAAAAAAAAAAAAAAACTAGAAAAATTAGCTGGGCATCTTGGCATGTGCCCATAGTCCCAGCTACTCGGGAGGCTGAGGCAGGAGGATCCCTTGAGGCCAGGAGTTTGAGGTTGCAGTAAGCTATGATGATGCCACTGTACCCTAGCCGGGGTGATAGAACAAGACTCAGTCTCAAAAAAAACAGCGCTTTAAAGTATTTTTTAGATATTTGGAAGGTAAGTAATCCTGTGTCCATTCTTCCTTCCCCCAAACAAGATCCTTTTTTAGAATACACACATATTCAACATCTAGTTTCTTTTTTTTTTTTTTTTTTTTTTGAGACAGAGTCTCACTTTCTTGCCTAGGCTAGAGTGCCGTGGCGTCAGCCTAGCTCACAAGCAACCTCAAACTCCTGGGCTCAAGCGATCCTCCTGCGTCAGCCTCCCAGGTAGCTGGGACTACAGGCACGCACCACCATGCCCGGCTAACTTTTTCTATTTTTAGTTGTTTGGCCAATTTTTTTCTATTTTTAGTAGAGACGGGGTCTCACTCTCGCTCAGGCTGGTCTCAAACTCCTGATTTCAAATGATCCGCCCGCCTCGGCCTCCCAGAGTGCTAGGATTACAGGTGTGAGCCACTGCACCCGGCCCACTTTTAGGCCTTTTGTTAACAGAGCTAGAAGTGCATTTTTCAGAAAGAGAGAAATAAAATCCTACGTTCAAATTGATATTTTAGTTCTAATTTAAGATTACATGATTTTTTTGTTAACGTTATATTTAGTTTTTCCTGTGCTGCAAATTCCGGCTTTTGATGTTAACATAATTATTGGCTATATCCTACAATATGCACATAATAGTTACAGAATAAGAATAGTAATGTTACTGACAGATAACTGTTGAAATGAGTTTAAGAATTCCTTACAAGTTTTTTGGTCATGATGTATCTCAGCTGGGAGATATAGTCAGAATGCAGTGTTTAAGGTCACTTGAAGTTATTCTCTTTGTGGTTATGGCACCAACTTGATACATTGTAAGATTCATTTGGTAAAATTTGATTAGTGGTTGTCCTTTTTATTTAATCTTGTTTTATAATTACATAAAATAGTTATGTTGTTCCAAAGTCAAAATTATAATTCAAGGTACATTTGAGTATTTTTGTCATTCACCTTTATCCTCATTAGCTTCTTTTCTCCATTCTCTTATAATTAACCATTTATTATTAATTTTTGGTTTATCCTTTCATTCATTGTTTCTTTTTAAAGTATAAGCAAGTATGTATAAAATATTTGCGACCCTACACACACTCACTAAACAATCTGTTCTTTACCGTTTTTTCACTTAGTAAGTCCTAGAAATCACACAGTAGCTGTATAGACATTTTCCTCATTCCTTTTTTGTAGCTTCGTAATTTTCCACCGTACAGACGTACTGTAGTTTATTTAACTGGTCCTCTTATTGATGGACAATTGGGTTGTTTGTGGTCTTTTGCAGTCAGTGCTTCAATTAATATCTTTATGCATAAATTCTTTTACTAGGTATTTTGACCAACGTGATTTAGCTGATGAGCCATCTTGATGTAGCTGATCTCACAGGGATAGAAGATATTTCTGATGAAGGCAGCCTAAGTCTGAAGAAATGCAGTGCCACTTCAAGTACAGATTGCATCACATCTTCAACACTGTATGAAGGGTCCTCATCTTAGCCTGTGCAACTCAAGTTTATATTCAGAATATAATTGTATTGATTTGAATGTCTGAAATATCCATGGAAAATCACACTCAACTTTTGATGAACAATTTGAACAGTTTTCTGTAGTCACATGCATTTAAAACAAATTGAGTGCCATTTATTGGTGAAGCAGCCAGCATAGAAACTGTACAACGAAATTTTACAGGGGTCCTTGGTGCTGTTTTATTGTTTATTTACATTTATGTATAAAATTTTATTGAAAATGTGTTTTGGTTACTAAAATTTTGACTTTTGAACAAAACAAAAGATGATGGATGTCCTTAGTATTAGAATTAATATAACATAGGTTAAATAGCTAATGTGTTCATAGTCAGCAATAAAATTAATCTGATATTTCCCCTTTAAGCTCAATACTTTTATTTTTCAATGCTTTATTGCACAAACAAAATTTTTTCTAACCATTTTTAATAATATTCTAATAGGTCAACTGTTTTTAATTTTTCTGTTAAATCTTTTATTTATATCACTTGCAATTTATTTCTGTATCAGGTAGGGATGTTTTCTCTAAGTACAGAAGATCCAACTAGCAATGGTTATTCAAATAGGGGTTTATTTTTCTCACATAACAAGCGTAGAGGAAGGAGGTGGCCACTGACAGTGGTTCAGTGACTCAATGATGCCAAGGTCTCTGAGATTCCTTTAGCTTTCCGTAATGGCAACAAGATGCAATGTGTCTGTGTTCCAGACACACAAAGCGGGGAAGGAAGCAGAGCCTTCCACATCTGACCCTGTTCTCATAAAAGCAAAACCTTTCCCAGAAATTCACCTCAGGTTTGTATTCATCTACTGGCCACAAATGTAATCACCTCTAGCTCCCAGAAAGGTGGGAAATGAAGCTGTAAGCCTTTTCAGTCTGTAATGGGAGACGGAAAAGGAAAGGAGGACTGGGAATAACCAGTCCTCTGGCAACCAATAGCTTTGCCACTAGTTATAATTAGAGCAGATGTAATTTTATATTTGAATTTTTTCTATTATGTCTTTATAAAGCTCATTTTAAAATGGCAGCCTAACAGTCCAGGTACCATAAGTATTTAAACATTCCTTTATTGTTGGATATCTAATTTTTTTTCAATACTAATCTAATACAGAAAATACAACAGTGATGTTTTCATGTACATAACTTTTTCCTTTTTCAAACATTTTTCCTTTGATCAGAAGTTTCCCAAAGGAGGGTTTGCAAGTCATAAGAGTCTTTCAGTTAATAGCACATTTGAAAACTTGGCTAAACTGAGGTTTCTAAAATTATTTTTGTTTCTCATATACTAATGCTGGTGTGAGAAGTTCAGGATGGTGCAGCAGCTCTACAATGTCTTAAATGCCCTGGGTTCCATCTAGATTTCTCTTTCACCATTTTTAGTATGCAGTTTTTATCTTTTTGGTTATAATTTGGTTGCTTTATCTCTTGCCTCCCATCCACACTCCAGGAAGAAAAAAACAAAGGCACCACTCCTTCTGGTTGCTTATATTAAGGGAGCAAAGCTTTATAAGAAACCTTCAACTTATATCTCGGTTGCCAGAGTTATGACACATGACTGGCCCTCATCATAAAGAAAGGTGGAAAATATAGCTGAGCACATTGCCGCTCTTAACAAAAGTGGGGTTTTATTAAAAAGAAAGGGAGAGTAGATATTGGGTAGGCAGCCAGTAGCGTCTACTGTAAAGGGTTTAGATCATCAAGCTGTACCACAGCGAGCTGTGTTATAACCTCTCATTGTTTGCTGATTTGATGCCTGGCATGGAGAGGTGGGGGTGGCTTGGGGGTTGGTTTAATAAAGGTAAAATGTCAATTGTTTTACATTTCTTCCATAACTAGTGGCTGAATATATATCATACTTATGCAGACTATTCACACAGAAGAATAAAATTCCTGAGAAGGAGATAACATTAAAAAGAAAGCAATTTTGCATGTGTAATAGACAAGAGGCGTAAAAAATTATTTTAATGCAGTTATACCTCTATTTACTAGCAAGCTGGAGGATCTCTAATAAGTTAACTAAGAACCTGTTTTTATAACAGCTCAACTTGGCATAAGGATATTTTTTAGGGGTGTAGACACAGATAGAAGTAAACATTTTAAACCACAAAAGCAGACATTTTAAACCAAAAGGACTCTACCAAGTGCCCCTGTTTACTTACTCTAGCTTGAGGGCTGTACTCCTGCCCCCAGTCAGTTCCCCACCTAGGTTACCCTGTGAAATTCTAGGACTCCAAAAAACAGTTTAAAAATCACTGTTTTATTGTGTTTTCTCACCCCAAATAGAAATATCTTTATTTGGGAGGTATTCTAAAAACTCAAATAGAAAAGCTAAAATCAAAAATTTCAGAGAACTACTGTACAATTTACTTGTAACTTTCCAGTCTCTTTGATACGTTTATATATGCACATATTTATTCATAATGTATACTTGTATATGCAGCATCCTGTAACAAACTTTTTTCTCTTATACCAATTAACATCTTTCCTTATAAACATTAGGTAGCGAGACCTCTGGCTCTCCTAGGGTCAAAAGTGGGGGGGCCCTGTCTTGGTGCTGCCCCACCTTGATCCTGCCCCTAGCAATTGCCACACCTGGGGGAAGGAGGAACACACTGCCAATCTGCAAAAGAATACAGGGAATTCCCCAGCCAGACAGCTCAGGCACAATAGGGTATGAAAAATGAGCAAGAGTAACCTAAGGCTAATTATCATGTCATTAACTGTCCATCAAAGTGGTTCAACAGTGACCTTCAAACCACGAGGAGGGCCCAATCCAGACAATATAGAACAACCCCAGACCTGGCGCGGTGGCTCATACCTGTAATCCTAACACTCTGGGAGGCCTAAGCGGGAGGATCGCTCAAGGTCGGGAGTTCAAGACCAGCCTGAGCAAGAGTGCGACCCTGTCTCTACCAAAAATAGAAAGAAATTAGCTGGACAACTAAAAATATATAGAAAAAATTAGCCGGGCATGGTGGCACACGCCTGTAGTCCCAGCTACTCTGGAGGCTGAGGCAGGAGGATCGCTTGAGCCCAGGAGTTTGAGGTTGCTGTGAGCTAAGCTGATGCCACGGCACTCTAGCCTGGGCAACAGAGCAAGACTCTGTCTCAAAAAAAAAAAAACTGGACCCCAGACCATAACCAGGGCCTCTTGTTACAACAGGGCGTCTGTTCCTTGACAAGGTGCCCATTCACTTTGGCGAATGTGTCTTGCTCTTGTTCTATAAACCTGTCTTGCTCTTCCTCAATAAACTTTGTTTCATGCTGGCCTCGCTATCTGTGGAGAACAGGCTGCCAACCTGACATAAATACGTATAAATGTATTTCATCCTTTTTAACAGCTGCACAGAGTTTCTTTGTATGCCAGCATCATAATTTAATGAAGTGGCATCAATGAACACTTAACCAAATAGTGAAAAAGGTAGATAGGGATTCCAGGTCTCCTAGGGTTAAAAGTGAGTGCTGTTGCCCTGATCTTGGTCCTGCCCCACCCTAATTCTCCATACCTGGGGGAGGAGGGAATACCCTACAAATCTCTCAATCGGAACTTGTCGTGCTAGCTGCAAAAGAATGCAGCGGACTCTAGCCCACAGGCCAAGCAGCATGGGTACCACAAAGTCCGGAAAGTGACCTGGAACCCACATACGTAATTAAGGCTCAGGTCATGTGACTCCCAACTGTCCAAAGTGGTTCCACGTGATCTCTGAACCACAAGGGAGGGCCCTATCCATGCACTACAAAATAAGACGCAGACCATACCCAATTTCTCTTTGTGCCCTTTCTTTGGCTCTCGCTTTGCTGCAACAAAAGGGTCCAGTCGTCCTCTGTGGCATATGTATCATGTTCTGTAAACCTATATCTTGCTCTTGCCCTATAATCCTATCTTTCTCTCCTCATTTTTGTGCTTGCCTAACTTTGGCATGTCTGGTCATTCTTCTGCCATGAGCGTGCCAAGAACTGACAGTTTCAGAGTAAAACCTGATAAAAATTCTTACACATAAAAATTGCATTTTTTTTTTTTTTTTTTTTTTTGAGACAGGGTCATTCTCTGCAGCCCTGGGTAGAGTGCAAGTGGCATCGTCATCATGGCTCAATGCAGCCTCAAACTCCTGGGCTCAAGTGATCCTCCTGCCTCAGGCTAGCCAAGTAGCTGGGACTACAGACCTGTGCCACCATGCCCAGCTAATTTTTTTTTTTTCTTGTAGAGATGGGAGTCTCTCTATTGCCCAGGCTCATGCTCATTTTCTTAGGTTAACTTTGTAGAAATAGAATTGCTGAATTAAAGGATGTGTTTCTTTTTAAATTTACAAGTGCTCTTTTAAAATGCAAATATTCACTTATGTCTGGTATGCATTGTAAATATTTTTCCTGATTTTTAACATTTTTATTATGCTTTCTGCCATGCAAACTTTTTTGTGGTAAAAAACATGAAATCTGCCCTCTTAAGTTTTTAAGTTACAGTACAGTATTAACTATATGCACGTAAATGTACAGCAGATCTCTAACTTTTGCAACTTGCATGACTAAAGCTCTATACGCAGTGAACAACTCCCATTTCTTCTTCACCCTCCCCCAACCCCTAACAACCACCATTCTACTTTCTACTTCTATGAGTTTGACTACTTGAGATACCTCATATAAGTGAAATCATGCAATATTTGTCCTTCTGTGACTGGCTTATTCAGCATAATGTCACGTTTCATCGACATTGAAGCATAGACAAGATTTCCTCCTAAGGATGAATAACGTTCCATTGTATGTATATACCACATTTTCTTTACCATTCATCTGTAGAAATTTAGGTTGTTTCCACTTCTTGGCTATTGTGAACATTGTATCTAACATGAGAGTGAAAATAACTCTTCAAGATCTTGATTCCAGCGGGGCACTAGGTGGGTCACGCCTGTAATCCTAGCACTCTGGGAGGCCAAGGCAGGAGGATAGCTTGGGCTCAGGAGTGGGAGACCAGCCTGAGCAAAAGCAAGACCCTGTCGCTACTAAAAACAGAAAAAATTAGCCAGGCGTGGTGGTGCATGCCTGTAGTCCTAGCTACTCAGGAAGCTGAGGCAGGAGGATCGCTTGAGCCTAGGAGTTTGAAGTTGCTGAGAGCTAGGCTGACGCCACTGCACTCTAGCCCAGTGAGACTGTCTCAATAAAAGGAAAAGAAAAAAATCTTAATTTCAATTCTTTTGTATAAATAACATTTCGTCCTGGCCAGACTCAAGGCTGCAGTCACCCCAAAAGACGTGGCAGGGGATTTCCCTCAAGGGATTGCCCCAAACCATCTGCAGATGAGGCTGGTTGAGATTTCAAAGAAAAGCACTAAACCCAAAGGTGCTCATTCCAAAGCATTTATAGCAGGGAACTTGCAAAGGAGGTTCCAGCGCGCATCCTTACAGGGGCCAGCAAGACAAGGGACATTCTCCCGGGGTATGTCCGCAATGAGCGGGTAGGAATACGAAGTTCGTATGAGGGTTTAAGTAATTTGGCTCAGTGTTGGTGCTACTTTCCTTCAGTGTTTTGGGTAACAACTTAAAAACCTTTATCAGTGCCTGGGAATATTCAAGGCCCCGGCTTGGGTTCAAGCCTGCAGGGGAAAACATGCAGTTTGCTGGAGTCACAGCTGTGAAGGCACCTTGATTCTCAGGACAGAGAAAAAGTTGGGGAAGCTGGAGACCCTACATACCCACAAGAGGAAGTGCTGGATTATAAGGTAGTTCTAGTTTTAATTTTTTTTAGGAACCTCTATACTGTTTTCCATAGCGGCTATATCATTTTACATTCCTCCTACCAGTGCACTAGGGTTCAAATTTCTCCACAACCTAACCAACACTTGCTACTTTTCTTTTTCTTTTTGATAACGTCCATCATAAGAGCTGTGAAGTGCTGCCTCATTGGGTTTTTTTTTTTTTAGCATGATAACAGAGTATGTTTATTTTGCCACATCATGAGTGTTTTTATTTCAAAATATTGAAGGGGTACAAATGTTTTTGTTACATGGATACCTTGTATAATGCTTAAGTCAGGGCTATTAGTGTCAGTAGGGTTTTGATTTGCATCTCTATTAGTGATATTGAGTATCTTTTCATATACCTGTTGGCCATTAGTATGCATTCTTTGGAGTAATGTTTATTCAAATCCTTTGCCTATTTTTTAATCAGGTTGTATGTTTTTTGCTATTGAGTTATAGGATTTATATTTGGAGATTAACCCTTTATAAGATACAGTGGTCCCTTAATATCCATGGGGGATTGGTTCCAGAATCATTCCCCCCCATATCAAAATCTGAAAATGCTCAAGTCCCAGATATAAAATGGGATACCACGTGCATATAACCTACACACATCCTTCCCATATAATCTCTAGATTACTCATACTTAATACATTGTAAGTACTATGTAAATAGTTGTTATACTGTAGTTTCTTAACTTGCATTTTTTTTATTGTATTTTAATTTTGGGTTTTTTCCCCCAATATTTTTGATCCACACTTGGTTGAAACCTTGAATGAGGAATCCTTACATATGAAGGGCTGACTGTACATGGTTTGAAAATATTTTCTTCCATTTCACAAGTTGCCTTTTCACTCTGTTGTCTCCTTCTGCCGTGTAACTTTTTAGTTTTAGGTAGTCTCATTTGTCTATTTTTGCTTTGGCTGCCTGTGCTTCTGGTATCCAAGAGATCATTGCCAACACCAGTGTTATGAAGCTTTTCCCCATGTTTTCTGCCGGGAATTTTAGTTTCAGATTTTACATTGAAGTCTTCAATCCATTTTAAGTTGACTTCTATGTATGGTGTAAAGACAACGATCCAATTTTATTCTTTTGCATGAAGATATCCAGTCTTCCCAACACCATTTGTTAAAGAGATGTTATTAGTTTTTTCACTATTTTTCTTTTATGATTCTCTACTTTTCCTTTATAATTTTCTACTTTTGTGTGTTGGAAAGGCCTTCACCACTACAAAATCACAAAAGTATTCTCTTATTTTCTTGAGTACTTTATTGTTTTACATGTAAACCTTGAAGTTTGTCCCCACCGTCCCCTCCCCAGAAAAAGATGTTCATATGTCCCATATTAATTTTTTGAAAATGCTAACTCTCCCCTTGTTTCTACAGAGAGATTTCTTTTTGGCTACAAGTAACAAAATATACAACCAAAAGTTACCTGAACAATATAAGGAATTTAATATATCAAATAACAAAAAAATCCAAAGGTAAAGCAGTTTCAGGATTGGTTAATTCAGAAGCACCGTTCAGGTGCTTTCTATCTGCATCCTGCTATCCTCAGTGTGATGGCTTTCATCTCCCCGCTTGTCCTTTCATGGTCAGCAAATGGCTGTTGCAGATTAGCTCCGAATATCCATCATCACATATCTTCACTGAGAAGCAGAAAAGGGGAGGGGGCAAATACCTATCTTGTATCCGTTTTTTAAAAACAAAAAATTTCCCAAAAGTCCTTCACACTTCCCCTATTTGCTTCATTAGCGAAGATTTCACCCTCTGGGACTAAGGAAATACCCTATTCAACAGCACAAGGCAACCATACAGAGTAAAGACGAAAACAAAAATGGGACTTTTTTAGCAAGGAAGGGAGAGAGAAATGGCTGATGGGTAGGCAAATCAGAGTGTATAACCCACTTATTTGAAATATCACCTTTCTCACACACTCGATTCCTATCTACTGCTACTTCTATTTTATTTTGAAGATCCCTATTTTGTTCCACTTTGATCTACTTCTGTGTCATTAGCTATTCCTGGGTCATTGTGACCCTTTTTAATTGCTAAGCTTTATATTAAATTTTTATATTTGATAGAATCTTTTCTAAATTTAATTTTTCAAATCTGAATTTTTTTTTCCAAATTATCTGAAAATTAGTATTGCAGTTATGTATCAATTAACAAAGGGGATATATTCTGAGAAATGAGTCATTAGGCAATTGTGTCATTGTGCAAACATCATCAAGCATACTTAAATGAACCTAGATGGTGTAGTCTATTGCTCCTAGGCTACAAACCTATACAGTTTGTTACTGTACTGAATACTGTAGGCAACTGTAATGCAATGGTAAGTATTTCTGTATCTAAAAATAGAAAAGGTACAGTAAAAATCTGGTATTATAATCTTATGGGACCACAGTTATATATGTGGTCCATTGTTGATTGAAACGTCATTATGTGGAACATGACTATAGTTTAATTTAATAAATTAATCTGAGTTAAACAGATATTTTTGTAACACCACACCTTTCTATGAAAGGACAGTGGTATGCCTCTAACTTAATTGAGTTTTCCTTTATGTCCTAAAGTAAATTTTTATAGTTTTAATTTCAGTTTTTATTATAATTTTTGGTTTATTTTATTGTAAGAAGTCTATCTTCTTAATCTGCCATTTTTATGGCAGAGAACCCAGTGAAACATCTTGTTTGGTGTGTCAATCACCCCCTTCTCCAGAGTTCCCTGTCAAACAAATATATCTGAAAGGGTAATAATTAGCTGGGAAACAAAGTACAGTTTTAATAATCAAAGTGCTGATACTCCAATATGCAAAGTTCTAACAAAAGCTGGCTTGGAGATACCTGCTTATACCTCATAATTTAAGAAAGTAAGATAAAGTAAGTCGAAGAGGTGGTAAGAGAAAGACACTAGATGAGCATTGACCCCAAACCACTAAGAAGATATGGTCCAATGAATGTAGATGTGGCTAATCCAATTATCTGCCCCTCTGCCCTTGTGGAAGAGTAAATAAGGGAATAAAGATAAAGATGTTAGAACCTTCACCAGGACTTACATGCATGGGGAGAAAAGTTGAAAATCAAGACTACAACAGAAATAAGCATAAAAATTCCTTCCCAACATACCTAATATTCTTTGGCCCTGGAGTCACTGAATTCACATTTAAACTAATCTATACTTCATTTTAATTGCATCAACGGAGTTCTCGGGTACTGAAATCTATTAAAGTAAAATTAAGTTTTTAAGCAATTTAGGCAATCATATATGTATTTACACACATATACACATATGTATATATGAAATCCTTATACAGGCATAAAATTCTCTTAATAGAAATAAATTATAAGCAATAAAATAAAAATTAAGCTTAATTTAATTTAGGGTATTGTTTGCTTTTTTAAATAACTAAAACAAATTTATGGAATTTGGAACATGACTATATGGAACATGACTTAATCAAAATTTGTTCATTCTTAACACAAATGATTCTGTTGGTGTGTACTTTTCTTTATGCTAATTCAACAAACCCTGAGCTTTGCTTCTCCATCTGGGGTTACATACACATCACTCTAACCAAATAAAAATGTTTAAAATAAGGGTCCTACATCTTGGTGTCTGGTTATTTGAAATCAGATTTTCATTTTAAATAGTTTCAGTAAAGTGTATGTCATGGCAGAATGTTCCTTTATCTGCTTTGAGTTCGTCTGTGTTGAATGGATAAAATACACTCTCACTCCCATACAAATGTCCAACGTTGTAATTAAATAATTGCTACTTGAAATACTTTATACATAAATAATTTATCTCTTTACAGTGTTGAAGCCTTGCATTTCAGTATGTTCTACAGCTTCTGTATCATCACCTGAAATTTGCCTGAAGAGAAAACATAAAAATCATTCTTTGATTTTAGGTACAAGGAAAATAAGCCTAAACACCAATTTTCTATTCTATTTAGGAAGTAGTTTTAATCAAGACACTTGCTATATCAAAAAACTTTTCACATTCTACACAATATTCAATAAAGTCAATTCCATTTTTATGGGATGATTATCTGGTTTGTAAGTAGGTACCTTCGTTTCTCTTTGTGATTCCTACCTTTTGTGTATAGTACTTCATTACTAATATCACTGTGA
This sequence comes from Indri indri, assembly GCA_004363605.1. Classification (NCBI taxonomy): domain Eukaryota; kingdom Metazoa; phylum Chordata; class Mammalia; order Primates; family Indriidae; genus Indri; species Indri indri. Next base: position 4,383 of record RJWJ010028703.1, on the reverse strand, counting down.
ATACAGTGAAGCTCAAGTCAATTTTTTTCTTAGTTGGTAGCTCTGGTGTAAAGATCTTTAGGGAGGTGTTTAGTGTTAAAAGACTAGTTGGTTTTACTTAGCTTTATGTAATAGGTATATTCTAAACAGTTGTTTACAAATAACATTTCAATACTGTAGGGAGATTTGTTATTTTAAAAGAACACTGCGGAACGTTTCCTTTTAAAAGTTAAGAATTGGCCAGACATCGTGGCGGGAGGATCGCTTGAGCTCAGGAGTTCAAGACCAGCCTGAGCCAAGAGCAAGACCCGTCTCTACTAAAAATAGAAAAACTTAGCCGGGCGTGGTGGCCAGCGCCTGTAGCCCCAACTACTCCGGAGACTGAGGCAAGAGAATAGCTTGAGCCCAGGAGTTTGGGGTTGCTGCGAGCTAGGCTGACGCCACGGCACTCTAGCCCAGGCAAAAGAGCAAGACTCTGTCTCAGAAGAAAAAAAAAGTTAAGAATCATCCCTTAAATTGTCTTATATATTTGGATTTCTTTTCTTTTTTGTTTCCATGTCAGTCGGGTAATGTGCTGACATTACAACAAAGCTTGAGGCAGGCACATCTCACATATGCTCATGAAAACCCAATCATCACACTTACGAACTACAAAAGGACCAAATTTGGACTTAGCAGATTTTTCTAAACCATTGTACATTATTAATTCAAAAATTATTGAATAGGAATATAGTATACTGCATATTACTACATTAAATTTTAAACTGATAAAACTAAAATGAAACAGTTTCAGCATTTGTAATTTCCTCTAAGTTAAAAAAAAGAAACAACCAACAGCTGAAAAACATTACCAAAAACATTAATAAGAAATGTGAATTCAACTTACAGGCAGGCATTGAAGACACTTCAGCTGTTACAATACTTTTTATCCCCAAGTTTGATAAGCCACCTCTGATTAAGCCACATGTAAATGCTAAATACTAAAAGGAAAAAAAAAATGCAAAAAATAGTAACGATTTACTAAAATAGTAAAGCTATTGACAAATAAGACATTTTGTTAAGCCATGCTATCAATAAGTCATTGCTGCTGAAAAAAAGAGTTGTGGAAGAACTGCTCAAATTACTGAAAAATACGATTGTTGGAAGGTGTCCCAGCTCCTTGGCAACTAAAGCATGGACACAGGTCTTAAGCTCAAACAATTCAAGTGCTCCAGTCCAGGACTATGAAGCTAGAGTGAATGACAAAAACAAGCTGGAAACAGATTAGAATTAGTTCTAGATGCAGCAAAGGTAGTTTGTGTCTACTGTCCGTGCTGTCCACAGGATTCTAACTAGATTCTCCCTGTGGAATGACTTTCGCTTCTTTACTGGCTGCTCTAACACCCCCTGATTCCTGCCTGTTTTCTGAGCCTATCAATTCTATAAACTAACTAGCAATATTCCATTCAACCAGAGTTGATTTCTACTATCTACAACCAAGAAGCTTGACTTACTCAAGACTTACAGCCTGCCACAACAAAGAATTATCACCCAGTTCAAAATATTGACAGTACGGATGCTGACAAACTTTGTCATATAAAAACAAAGAGAGAGAATAGGACTGAGCTATAGCAGGGAAAGTCATGATAAGAATGGGAATTAAAAAACTAATAATCTAAGGAATTTTTATTATCTATCTAAATTTCTGTATTGCATGATGTTCAATAACATTACATATCTGTGAATATATTGTTATTTTAAAATTAGTATAAACGGGTACCAAGAAATAATTAGATCTGAATCATGAAATCTCTAAGGAAGAGACCGTAGAGATTATTTCAAGAGTTCTTAATCTGTAATTTGTGAGCCCCATGAAAATAAAAACCATGTATATGTGCTTATTTAAGGGGAATTGTGTTCCAATTCTCAAAAGATGTCTATAACCCCAAAATAGTTAAAAATCAGGGCTGGGTGCAGTGGCTCACTCCTGTAACTCTAGGCGGGAGGATCAATTTGAGGCTAGGAGCTTGAGACCAGGCTGAACAACATGAGACCCCATCTGCACACACACACAAAAAAAAAAAACAGAAAAAAAGAAAAATTCAGTGGGTATGGTAGTGTGTGCCTTTAAGTCCCAGCTACTCAAGAGGCTGAGCCAGGATGATCACTTGAGCCCAGGAGTTTGAAGATGCAGTGAGCTATGATCACACCACTGCACTCTAACCCAGGCAACCCAGCAAGACAGTCTCAAAAACAGAAAAAAAAAAAAATCAGACCAGGCTGAGTGGTTCATGCTTGTATGCTTATAATCCCAGCACTATGAGAGGCCAAGGCAGGAGAATTGTTTGAGGCCAGGAGTTTGACACCAACCTGGGCAACAGCAAGACCCCATCTCTACAGAAATAAAAATAAACTAGCCAGGCACGGTGGTATGTACCTGTAGTCCCAAGCTCCTCACGAGGCTGAGCCAGGAGGATCCCTTAAGCCCAGGAGTTTGAGGCTACACTGAGCTATGACAGTGCCACTGCACTCCAGCCTGGATGACAAAGCAAGATCTCATCTCTAAAGAAAAAAAATTAATTAAAAATCACTGAACTGGTCCAACTTACTCTTTTTTTGCTATTGTTGAGAAGTCTTGCTCTGTTGCCCAGGCTAGAGTGCCTTGGCATCAGCCTAGCTCACAGCTACCTCAAACTCCTGGGCTCAAGCCATCTTCCTGCCTCAGCGTCCCAAGTAGCTGGGACTACAGGCATACACCACCACACCCGGCTAATTTTTCTATTTTTAGTAGAGATGGGGTCGCACTTTTGCTCAGGCTGGTCTTGAACTCCTGACCTCAAGTGATCCTCCCGCTTTGGCCTCCCAGAGTGCTAGGATTTATAGGTGTGAGCCACCATGCCTGCCCCAGTCTTTTCACAACTGAAAAAACTAAGATTCCCAAAAAGTTAAATGAGAAACAGAAATATTAAAATAAGTTAGGAAAAAAGAGAAAATATATATATCGACCATAAAAATGTAATTAGAGCCTGGTCGCCCCAAAAATACAGAAAATAAGCAATCTTTAATCAGTGAAATTAAATTACGGAAAGAAAATATCGTATCCATTTCTTGGCTCAGTTTATTAACATCTTATATCTATAATAATAATCATTTAGTAAGTACATCCTATGAGCCAAGCACCATGTTAAGTACTTTAAATACATTTAGGTATCAAGACAATCTTATAATACAGGCATGATTACACCCTTTTTATTAATGAAGACACTAATGTCCAGAGAGGTTATATAACTTACTGAATATCACACACAAATCTATAAATTATAGAGCTTGGCTTAAAATCTAGATTTAATTGGTCCCAAGTCTATGATTTTCCACTATACCTGTACTGGCTTTCTGTTAGATAATTTAGGTCTGGACAAATTTTTACAGAGAAACGGCAGCTTATATAATACTTGCCCAGATATTTTAATCACTTCAAGGAACATCTACGTTAAAACTTGTCAGCTTTCTTTAATACATCTACTTATCAATTCCTACATAAAAGATTAAAACACAAAAACTATACGAAACTCAGAAACGCAGATATACTTAACACAAAACATGTATTCTTAGAAACAAATGTTAATTATATATTTTTAAAAATGTTTTAATCTGCTAAAGGAGATTATAAACTCCAAGGTGAATAATTTTGCATAGCTAACATCAGTTTTTATAAGTTTGAGTATCTTTACTGATGTATCTATGCTATATTCAAGAATCTACCATAAATCTACATTTCACTGGAATTTAGTTGTAGTATTTAATTAGTCACTGTAAGCCTACTAAGCTTACAGTTTAGTGTAAGTTATTGTAACATGAACATCTGTCTTCTATTTCACAGAAAACTCTTTAAACACAAAAGAACAACTTTAAAACACATTTTTAATTCAAGAGTCTACTATGATTGGCATTGTACTTTTCCCTGTAGTTCTACTCTTAATAGAAAACCCCAAAGTTCTAATCCATTAAATACCTTAGATGCATGTTCTAAATATTGTTTTCCTGCAGACATTTGAGTAAGCAGACGAAATTTGTTGTCTTGAAGTACATAGATGCCCTATTCCAAAAACAGAGAAAACATCAAAACGCAATATAGTCTGTAGTTCTTAAAATTACATTATTGCTACGAAACAATGTTAAAGTTTTTTAAAGTTATTAAAATTCTCCTTTCCATTGGTCAAATTTTCTTTTTTTTTTTTTTTGAGACAGAGTCTCACTCTCTGGCCTGGGGTGAGTGCCGTGGCGTCAGCCTAGCTCACAGCAACCTCAAACTCCTGGGCTCAAGCAATCCTACTGCCTCAGCCTCCCGAGTAGCTGGGACTACAGGCATGCGCCACCATGCCCGGCTAATTTTTTCTATATATATTTTCAGCTGTCCAATTAATT